>JAVXUP010002403.1:0-135391 GCA_033070095.1 Escallonia herrerae | reverse complement strand
CCGAATAGTCCACCTATTAACCACCTTTTCTTTGCGGATGATATTCTTATTTTCACTAAGCTTTCAGAAAGCATATGTTCAGCCTTAAAGACGAAGTTAGATAGCTATTGCAAGGAATCATGACAGCAAATTAATCTCAATAAGTCCTCACTCACTATCAGTCCCAACTCAAATGAGCATTTGTCTTTCTCGCTGGCTCGGAGACTAGGACTACAAATTTCCATTTCTTTTGGCAACTACTTTGGCTGTTCATTAGACATCGTCACAAAAAGACGGCAGTTCTTTAAGGACCTAGTGGGTAAAATCCAAGCGCGATGTGCAGGATGGAAAGGTGTTCTTTTGAACAAAGCCGGAAGAGTAACCCTTATTTCTTATGTGCTAACCGCGCTCCTAAACTACCACTTGCAGATCTGCTTATTCCCAAAACTCATCTGCAAAGCTATTAACTTGCTCCAGGTGTTAATTCTGGTGGGCAGTGATCTGAAAGACATATGGCTATCTAATCACGCTCTGTTAGCCAAAACCCGCTGAAGGATATTCAAGGAGCCGGAGTGCTTACTAGCACGAGTTCTTATAGGAAAATACTGTACCAGATCTAACTTTAAAAACTGCTCAATCAAAGGAAGTTTTCTTGGGGTTGGCGTGGAATTTTGGTAGGGCGCCGCATTATCACACAGGGTCCTAGATGGCAGGTTGGTAATGGTTCCAAGATCTCTATTTGGAATGATGATTGGATTCCGAATGAAGAGATCCATCCCCTCGTCATACCTTATAACAATCACCGTTGCTTTTCGATTGTAAAAGACCTCATCCATAACCATGCGTAAAACACCTGCTTGATCAATTCTTCATTCCCTACAGAAATCTCAACCAAGATTCTAGCTATCCATACATCTCCTCACGGAATTGAAGACACTCAAGTTTGGAGGGGAACTAAGAATGGTGATTTTTTCGTCGCCTCAGCCTATAGACTGCTATATCACCTAAACCTAGAAAACCGATACCATAGTGGTCTCCAAACATCTAGACCTCCCTTTAACCTGAATATTTGGTGGAAAGTATGGTCGTTACCCATACCATTAAAACTAATTTTCTTCTTATGGCAACTACTGTGGAATAGGCTTCCAATATACTACAATCTACATCATCTCAATATATCAAATTCATATCTATGCCCCATATGTCTTAGTAAAATAGAATTAGTTGATCATCTATTCTTTGATTGTCTGGCAGTTAGACTGATATGGTTTGGGGGGTTAGCAGGTCTTCACAGCCAAAATGTTGGAAGATCCTTTACTGAATGGCTGATAGCTTGGCTCCAAAATCAAACATGCCGAAAATCTTTATTGGTCAAAACCATTCAAATTGTCTCCACCATTTGGTGCATATGGATTCATATGAATAATCTCATCTTTAGAAAAACTCTCTTTCAGCCTTCCCTTACTATTGAGAGTATGACAACTCTCACACAGAATATCGGTGAAGCCTTTGCTAAAAAGGAGCTTTCCACGACTACCACCAATAACATCACGCAATCGAAATTTGCTTTCCCGGGTTTGCAGTGTTGCTGTGTTCTAACCTCACCCATCATAATGATCATAGGTATCTGCTTCAATAAGATCACATATAAATTGGGCTTAGGACTACGATGCCTGATTGTGAATGGTCTTCGCTATGGATCCGCGGCGATATCCTTTCTTGCATCAGATGAATTGACTGCTTCTTCCAAAGGATTACTAACAGCTTTTTACCGGGCAAAAAAGAACAAGTTATTGCACATTAAAGTATTGACTAATTCCAATTCTTTTCTTGATCAGCTCTCAAACACGGAGGACATCCCTGATACCACCGCTCCTATTATGTAAGACTTTTGCTACATATTGTTAGATTTTCACCAGCTCAGCTTTGACAAAGCCACGACGTCTCAGCTCATGGAATTCAAATCATTAGCTGCTTTTGCCTGCCATGCACGTATTGCCGTATATCAGGACTGGGTGCATGACTTTTTGCCACAACAAGATCTCTAAATTCCTTTGTATCGTGAGCGCGTATTTTGTGTAAATATTTTTGCTTTGTCTTAAACTATTGTAATATAGACTCAGTGGAATCTCTTGTGAAACTGTGGTCTATCCTTTGTATTCACCTTAAGGTGAACAACTTTTATCCTATATATGATATTCTGCCTTTCTATCAAAAAAAATAAAAATTCCACAGAAACCATATTTCGAAAAATACTTTCGGTAAATGGCTTTCTTATGAAATTTTTTTCATCAATTTCACTTTTGGTATTTGACCAAAGCACAAAAATATTGTAATAGAAAACCCCTGAACCCCTACCCCTACGCACACACCCACTGGTTCACCTCCTCATTCTTGTTCTCCTCCTCCATCGACCCCCTTCTTCTACCACTAGTAACCTCCCCTTCCTTCCCTTTTGCAAATCACCTTCCCTTTCCCTTTCCCTTTCCCTTTCCATTCCCCCTTCCCTCTGATCAGCGGCAACACGCCTCCACCTTCTGCAACAAACCAAGACCGCAACTTGCAGTGCCGCACCACCATAAAACCTCCCCAATGGCCAAACCAACGTCGACCATTACCACTAGATCTTCCACCCCCAGCAACAACGACTCCATCGCCTCCATTATGCTCAGCTCCAGTCCTCCACCACTGTAACGCCCACCGTGTGGTCCATCACCACCACCAAATCATCTAAGTTCGCCATAGCACCCCTACTGCCGCAGATCTAGATTAATGAGCTCTAAAGCACGACACGCTCTACATCACGCTCTATGCAGATCCAAATCCCTACTACACCTCATGCCTCTCCATCACCAGATCCAAATTAATGAGTTCCAACACATGGCTCTCTCGGTTAGCCCCCACCCCCCCCCAACACACACACACACACACATGCAGCTGGTAGGTAGAGAAGGAGGGAGGAAAAGTGAGAAGAAAGCTGGTTAATTCATGTTTCTCCCGTGATCAGATTGCAAGCTCTGCTCTCACCCAATTGCCGAAGCATGAGTTCTTTGGAAAATGACTTATCGAGTTCGAGACGGTAAGTTGTTTTCCGGAGATTTGTTCATGATTTTTTGTCCACTAGGAAGATGCTTTCAGCTAATAGTAATCTTGTGCGCAACAAATATCGAAAAATGAGAAAACATTTTGAAAAAGTATTTTCTCAAGCTAAACATCGAAAAATATGGAAAATCTTTTTCAAATAATAATTTCCATGAAGCCTTAGAGTATGTTAGGAACCATGAAATTAATGGGATTTCATTTTAAATACTTAAATTTTGTTGTTTGGAACATTAAAAAAAGGAACCAGAATTAGATTTCATGAGATTTGTAGTGTGAAATTCGATGGAAAATGGTCGGATTTCGTGGATTTGAATTTACTTAAATTAAAAGTAATTATTTACCTATTTTACCATTTTTATAAATCTCTCCAACAATTAACATACCACAACTGTCTTCACTGTCACTACCGCCACACCACACCACATTTACTACCACCACTGGCACCACTACTTTCGCCACCGTTACCGCCACCGCCATCACCACTATTACCACCATAATCACTACTACTGCCACCACCACCACTAACACTGCCGCCGCCGCCGTCACCACCTCTATTGCACCATCTCCGCCACCGCCACCGCCGCCGTCGCCACTACTGCCACCACCATCGTAGCGACCACTGCCGCCGCTACCAATACTGCCGCTACCAACCACCACCACCACCACCACTTTCACTACACCGCCGCCACCATCACTGTCACCATCGCCGCCGCTGTCACCACCACCATCTCGCCGTCACCACCATCGTCGTCACTATTTGTTGGCGTTAGCACGCTTAAAATCACTTACCGTATTTTATTTTTTATTATAAGTTAAGGATATAATTTTAAATAAAAAATAAAAATTTCATAATTTAAATTTCCTTCCACTCCAAATAAAAAAAATAAATTAAATTATAAATTTAAAATATAAATCTTAAAAGAATTAGTTCCAAATCGGTATCAAGTTGTGAGGCCAATGTAAAACTAAACAGAAAGTCCAGTACCCAAAAAAAAAAAAAGAAAGTCAACCTGGTACCTTAATTTCAATCAGAACGAAGAAATTGGCAATCCAACCCCTTCTTCAGCTCCTTTCAATTCACCTGTGCTTCCGTATAAACAAGAGACACAGGGAGTGAAGAGAGATGCATCTATGGCCATCGTCGAGACTACGGGACTCGTTCAAGCTGGGCTACCTTAAAAACCTGGAATGGAACCTCCATAGAATGAATAGCGAGAAGAAGCAATCCCAAAGCGACACCAATCAGAGTAAACTCTTGGATAGTAGTGATAATGGTGACTCTGATAGCAAACAAGGATTTGGTGTTGGGTGGGGTGCCCTTGTCTTGTGCAGAGAGTTTCTCATGGTCACCTCTTGCTGTTACTGCTGTTTTTGCTGTGGAGGTAAAAACCCTGATCACTATTTCTCTATTTTGTGTCTTCGTTTGAAGTTCTTAGTGGGGTTTCGGATGATTCTTTGTTTTCCTTTTTGATTCTCATTGTTCATTTTGAAATATATGCCCTTTTTAGTTTTAGGTGAAGTTAAGAGCACATTCAACAATACAAAGTGGTCAAATTAGTACCTAGCCGTTCGATTTTAGGTCAAGGGTCTACCATTATTCTGGTTCCCAGTAGTGATTAGCAAAACCTTTTTGAGAATGAGGAAGAAGACTAAAGATAAGCTGGAAATAGCCCCTCTTTTACTCATGGAGTATGAAAAAGTGGGCGATCAACAATAAGTAACAATGATGACGTGTATCTTGGTCATTCTCGTAGTTATCTTGGATTTGCAGTTTTGAAACATACGAAGGAAGAAATGTGATACCAAGGAAGGATGAGTAAATGAGGATCATGATGACGAAATTACATAAGTTCAAACAATTTCTAGGAATGTGTCTATCACACTCAGGGATTAGTTTGATCCTTTTCCTCTATATATGGTTTATGTCTCAATTCCATCTGATTTCTGGAGTTAAAAATATAGAAACCCAATCCTCTTAATTTGATTCTTCTCTGAGTGTCCTCTATCTGAGTGTAGAGATGCCAAATTGCAAAGGTTCAGAGAAGAAATGTCATTGAATACTAAGATGACTGCATGTTTTATCTGTGGATAATGGCCGGCTGGCTGCAGCTTTTGAACCTATAATGGACACTGAGATACAACTTCAAAATTGCTTGTCAAGTTAGTGTAATGTCTAAGTCTGATGAGCTGATACTCCACTTGTATTGGGGTCACTGCTCTGTGCAATGAGTGATCATTGGTCCTCATTTGACGTCTTAAATTTATGGGGTGCTTCTCTTGTATCATTCTACATGATTGAGTTGCAGAAGCACAGAGATAGCTACACGTCAATGCCGTTTTCTACTCACGACACATATCTTATTCATAAATACGCAAATGATTTGAGAAACACTTGATAGGTAGATCCATATCAGAAGCTGATGGAATAAGATCATTAACAGTTACTTAGCAATGCACTAACTATCTTTTGTCATAGTCATCATGGAGTAGTATTTAGGACCGTTGCAGTTACGAGTATGAATGGCTGGAAACACTGAGAAAATGAGGTAGTTCGAGCAAGAAGGACTAGAAAGTGCGTGTAAGGGGGTTGCAATTAACGTCTCATTCGCATAAGTGTGAGTCCCATCTTCGTTAGAAGAATCGAAATAAAGAGCTGAGGAAGAAACTGCAATTTCCCTGGCATTTTTCTTTTCCATCATAATCTGTCTATTAACGTCCATAAATGCCAAGAATGCTAGTTTTCCAGCTTCCAGCATCTCCTTAGAGACTAATGAGTTATTCTTCCTCTGTTCAAAACTTCAGTGTCTTTGACCTTTTAACAACTTTATATCCGGGAAATTTCAGTTCATCAACATTGACCTTGCTTGTCACTTCATCCTTGTTTGGCTTGTCAAATAGATTTTTTAGTTACTCCCTGAGCAAAAATTGTACAGAATGTAGGTCGTGCAAATAAAGATTTGAAAAAGTGGTTGAAGGACTCCAAAAGTGGTTCAAGTTCTGCGGCAATTACAAACTTTATTGAGTTTTATCTAAGACTAGTGACTCACTAAATCATATTGGACAATCTTCTGTTATTCCTATAAAACCAGATCCAACAAGGCCTCAATTCCACTAGAGGTAAGCAAAATTTAAGTTTATAATAGGCTGTTGTTGTAGCCGAAATTGTCACCTATAGCTGCCATGTTCCTCACCAGGCATCAACTGTATATATGTCAACCCAGTTTGATAGCTAGAAAATTAGACCAACCACCACGACGTCAATTCTTAGTTGCAGGAAACTCCTAATATGGTGATGTTTCTCTCTCGGAAACTCGCTTTTGCGATCCCAAGTTAGGAGCTCCATGGGATCTCGTCCCAAGCTAAGATGGGAACTCGATCCCGCTAGCTGGATAGAGATGCATGGAACAAGTGATAGAATACATGAAAATCAAGCTCTTTTCAACTCAATTCCTTGTTTCTCTCTTCCTTCAAGTCCTTAAGTCTTCTTGTTTGTTGTTGTTATCTATGTAAACTATGCTAAACAAATGATAATACTCTTTACGCATTTATTTATTCAAGCCGCTCCCAACCTCAGATTTTTCTTGGTGCTTACGCTTCCCCGCCCCCGCCCCCGCTTTGTGCAACTAAGCGTCAATTGCTTGCACTATAATTGTCTTCTGAGACTTTCTTCACCTCATTGTCACCATAAATCATCTCCATATGTTCCCATTCCTTGCTATGAATGTCGCCATCGAGTCTTCTGTCATGATCAGCTTGAACCTGTGAGCCTCTCCATCAGGATCCCTGCCTCGCAGCATTTGCACCTTTTCTCTCAATCTGTGTTGAGTTGCAGAGATGTCACAATGTATCACGGAGGTTTGGATCCAGACGTTGAAAGTTTACACTGCAGGAGTGGTTTGCGGTAACGATATTGTTTTCCACAAGGGCAAGTTCTAGTGGTGGTGTATGCAAACCTATTACACCTGGGCTTTGTTACATCGTGGGACTTGAAGTTGACAAGAGCCTCTCCTTGCGGGATAACTTTGCAGTATTCTCGTCAGTTAATAGAGTTTCTCCAACGTCAGGCCTGTACACTTCCTTTCATCACTGCCTGCTCGCCATAATTCCTCCACCTTACCCGGCATTATCACACTCGTGTGCCCCCTCCTACGATTGCCACCTCTGCCACTGAGTCCATTACAAACAGCTTCACAAGCACTTCCAGCCAAACCCTAAACAAAATCTCCAATCTACTGGAACCGACTCAAACATAAGTTCTTGAAACTTATTTTCGTGGTGCTGTCTGTAAGGATGTTGATTTTGTAGGTTTGGGTGTGGCATTACATGGCAAAAATGGTATGTTTAGAGCAAACTTCATCACTATTGTTGCATCCCCCGTCCACTCGAGTTGTATGCTCCACCAAGCTTCATCATCGCATCCTTCACTGCTCCCATAGACCCACCTATATCTGCAAATCACACCA
Source organism: Escallonia herrerae (assembly GCA_033070095.1). Classification (NCBI taxonomy): domain Eukaryota; kingdom Viridiplantae; phylum Streptophyta; class Magnoliopsida; order Escalloniales; family Escalloniaceae; genus Escallonia; species Escallonia herrerae. Next base: position 127,847 of record JAVXUP010002403.1, on the reverse strand, counting down.
CCAGGCTTCTTCACCAAAATGAAATGCGCAAGCTCAGGACAATACACCAGCAGTCACCACTTAAGCTGTCACCACTTAATCCATCACCCTCTGGTCAGCCACCCACAGATCTACATTTTACAAACTTCTTGGTTTCTCCTCAACAATTCCTGTTTCACCCTTCCACTTGAAGTACAAATGAAGGTAAAGGCGAACCTGTGCTTTCATATGTAGGGAATAAAAGCAGAAGATGTTTATATCTACACGTGGTTATTTCTAAAGAGAAAAACTAGAGAGAGGAAAAGGATGGCCAGCAGAGATGGGGTTGGGCCGTGGGGGATGGTTGTATGAGATGGTGTGGTGGAGAGTAGAATGGGCTGCGGTTGGTAGAGGGAGGTGGTGGTCAATTGTTGGTTTAGAAAGAGGTATAGAAGGATATAGAAAGAGGCATTAGCTAGTGCAAATGCTCGAGTCTTACATACAACATGCGGCAAAACAGAATATTTGCTCCAGGTTTCACTGAAAAATAGTACCGCTGCCAAGCAGGACTCTAATCAATGATTCTGCACAGTATCTTGATGTATCAATCAAATAAAGTTAGATTACCAAACGTATATAGGTATATTATTTTACCTATGTTTGAACGGTAACAGAATATACGTTGTTGGAACAACATATTTGTGTGTTGGCACAGCATTGTTCAACTATTATGGGACATCCTTTTGAGTTGTGGCGCTGTCTCCCCGTGCAAACAGACAAACATACACACTCACATGTAAGAGAATGAGTGGCTATGGAACAAGTAAAGGAGGAAGTGGAAGCTTATTTTGGGTGGAAGATTAAATTAACGGAATCCCTCAAGGACACACACACACTGGTGATGTGGAAGTCGTGGATTGTGCTCCCAGCAGTCTAGAGATTGATAAAATGTGCAGGGGCCTGGTGCATCACACACAGATTGTGAAGAGGTACCCCCCAGAGGTGTTTTTGCCTATAAAGGATGAGAACCAAGCTACAACCTATGTAGATATGTAAGTGGTAACTGCTCTAAGTTGTAGGAGTAGGATGAAACTAGGTCTATGGTATGTAGATATAAATGTGTATGTACAGTACTTTATTTTGCTTTGTTCTTTTCTTCTCTAGGACAAGGGGCACAGCTTGCTCTGTGACCGAGGTAATAACTTCATCTTGCATGACAGAGGTTTTAAATGCTTTTAATATTTAGCACTTGGGTATGTGTTTCTGTCTGGCAGGTCCCGAACCTTGCTTATGTGTCTAGGTATTCTCCCCAGGCTTCGTACCATCCTGAGTCGTGGTGTAGTTTTTCTTATCCATTTTGTATTAAGGTTTTTATGCAATAGTCTTGGTTTGGATGTCTGACATCTCACATTCTTTCCAATTTTACTGCGCATATCCGAAAAGGTTATCTTGTTGCTAAAGTATCAGTAATCTTTTCTTGATTTCAAGATTGAATGAAGATTTGCATGCATCATAAGTATAACGGTGCTGTTGCTTGCTTCAATTTTTCGTTGTTCCTCTAATAATATTTTCTCCTACCTTCAGCTTGTGTTGATGATGAAGAACATTGATGCACCATCTTTCAGGGAACCTTTGGCTGGAAATGACGAAATTGTACAGACAAAATTTGTAGGAACAGAACGGCAGAAGCGCATATTGTGCTCTTCTTCAAAACTATCCTGTAGTGGACTAAATCCCTTAACATTCCAGCTTAAAGGATTAGCTTAGCTTTAGTGAAAATGGTGGTGACTAACTTCCTCGAATAAATCTAAACTGTTGCTGTTTCAAGATCATTTGATTAATAATGTATAGCACTTCGGATAATTAGGACTGTTTTAAATCTCTGTTGCAATCGAACAGCGCATGGTTTGTGCGAGTGTAATGAATAAGCAGACCAGTAAACCCATGTTTCAATTTCATATAATAGTCACTCGTTTGCTGAGCTGATCTATTCTAGTTTTCTCATTATTGTTTTCGGGTTATGAGGCCTTCTTACAGTTCGAAGAGGTCACCTCTTTATAGTGCTGCTAGCGGTCTACGGAAAAACAAAAACAAGTGAAGTTACTGAAAAACTAGAATAGATATGTTTATTGGCTACATTAGACGATCATTGATCTTTGCCATGTTCAGCTGCTTGCTTGGGTTATTATCTGAAAGTTCTCTCTGTTTTAGTGCCTTGTACCGTTGAGGCTGTCTTGCTCCTATCAGGACTAGCAACTGTTTCAAGTTTCAACAGCAGCCAAACCGGCTGATGGGTCTAGATATATTCAGAGGGTTAGATAGACAACACGTGGGTAGCGACTTCTGTGCTCATCAATGAACCTTATGGTAGTTGAGGTTTCTGGATTCTACATGCCACCTGTTAAAATTTGTACCCTCTTTTTAGTAAGTGCTGGATACAGTTATCATTGTCACAAGTCTTTAGAGGACCAACTGTGGAGTAGTCCCTTCTTAAGCAAACACCAAGGGAGACAAGAAATTTTTCCAACTAAAGGCAAGTTGAAAGGAAAAAAACATTGGGTTGTCCGAAGCTAATGGTTCCGAACATTTTTAGACCGTTAGATATGCAGTATAATAACGCTCTGCATTTCTTAGTCTTTTCTTTTATCGCATTAGTTCTTCCTGATCTGACGGTTGGTTGAGAGAAATGAGTGGAGATCATATTTACTGAGGTGCGAAAGATGTGAGCTTCAAAGCTTTCTCACATCCAAAGATATCATGACATGGATTGTGAAGAAGATGATTTGACAAGTAGCATTTAGGAGAAGCTGGCAAGATCAGTCAGCTAACAACCCGGTTGGGAGGAAAAGGACCAGTAGTTCCTATAGTAGAGGGCTAATACCTGATTAGTGCCTTTGAGCACCCTTACATTTAGATGCTAAATGCGGATTAGCATTCTTGATCTGGATGGAACTACTTCACAAGCTAGCCTGGTGAGGAACGCCCATCACCATCCATCACAGTCCACCTCCCCTCTATCTGCTCTTTTTCCATCCGGACAAGTGAATGCTCAACTACTCAACTGCGAGAGACCACGTGATAGTAATAATGGTGAAGCAGCTTTGGTTCAATAAATTGGATTGGTACTCCAGAGCTACTTTTACCATCTCTGGACACGAGTGCTCCAACGCTGACAAGTAAATGATGTAAATCGCCAACAATTAGTTGGTTTAGAGGTTTTCAGGATTTCTCACCCTGCATGCTCTGCACGTGGTTCTCCGTGTTACGTAAGGAAATCGGAGGGCTTAGACATATGTGGTAGTCTTGTAGGTTCAGGAGGTACAATACACCCTGTAGGTTGGATCTGAGCCTTGTAGCCCAGTCATTTTTGTACCAAAAAAGAAAAAGGAAAATGATGTAAATCGGGAGATGATAACTTAACCCTTTGTTTACAATTGTCTACTCTACATATTTCTAATAATTAGTAAGGATCACGTGCTTACTACAAGAAAATGTATTTTTAATGACGAAAAATTTCATCATTAAAAGTGGATATTCCGTCGGTAAAGACTTTTAGCGACGAGCAGTCCGTCGTTAAAAGTCCGTGAATGAAAATCACGTCCCTAAAAGACTAGCAACATAATTTGGTGGTCCACATAATTAATTACTTTTAGTGACGGAATTTTCTGTCGCTAAAAGTGTTTTTCTTTATTTTTAAAATTTTCAAAAAAAATTAAAAGAACTTTTAGCGATAGAATTTTTGTCGCTAAAAGTCCATCGTAAAAGTCATTAGTTTCGTTGCTAAAAATATTATTACTAAAAATATTTATTGAACTGTATAAGGACTTTTAGCGATAGAATTCCGTCATTAAAAGTAAAAAAATGCTATCTTTTTATTTTTGTTATTTTTTATAAATTATCTCTAATCAACCAATCCAACAAAATTCAATTTTTTAAATTAGGATTAATCCTTTACCAAATATCAAGTAATACAATTAAAATTTAAATCATATATACTACCAACTAATACAACAAATTAAATGTTCACTAAATAAATAGATTACCTTGTTCAAATCCCAAGAACAAAATTACAAGTTTCATTGAAACTAAACAGATACAAATCAAGATCCTTCCTCTCAAGCTTGCACAACATCTATTTGTCCACACTTGTTATTTGTTTCTCTTTGTCGATCACAACCTGAAAATAAGCATTATACAAATTCGTTTACAATGAACATAATGAATAGAAGATGACTTGTTAAATTTTAACCAAAAATTTAATCAAAATCAGCTACAAAAAATTATGCAAAAATCATATAACCTTGTGGATGTTAGTAAGTATTTTGCATGAACTTATTTCGGTCCTAGAGAGCTATTTGTATCTAATTTCTTCACGACATAGCAGCAGTGACCCTTTTACGGATAACAGATATTAATATATTTTGGTGCATACATTCGAAAGAAGCATCAGAAGACTCAACGAGAACGCTCAAACTCTAATCTTACAAACCTTGAAAATCAAGGACGAGAATTGAGCATGTATATAGTTCCCTCTTCAAAAAGATTTAACCAAGAAACTATAATGTGACCCCATGTATATTGCAGGGAAAAAATGATCAAAATTAGACTATTCATGTGCACCTTTCTATCAATAGAAAACACAACAGTCATCAGGATATGGCATAGTCTTACTCATTGCTCTAAACTCCTTAACAATAGAAGGGTTCTTCATTATGAGATATGTTTTTTTTCACAAAGGTTGCGCTATAACAAAATTATATCATATGTCCAAACTTTGTCACACAATATAATGTGAATATCACATTATCGAGAATCAGGAGCAGATCTAAAATGTCTAATCAGGGGTGCCAAAAAAATCTTAAAAAAGATTTAATGGCTAACATAAAATATTTAAGAAAGTTCAAGTTTGTATAAAATATGAATGATCATAAACACGTTATAACTAGTGTCACCATTAAATACGTTAAATACAAAATTGATTGCTCAATTTGACTACTAATAATATATTTTCACTATGCATAGTGATTTATTTAACTTGCTAAGGCTAGTCGACAATAAATATTAATTTTGCATGAAAAATGCTTATTTTTACTTTATAAATATATTACTAATGTGATTATTAATTGTATCGGTACATTAGTCACATATAAGTTAACAAACTATAAGAATTTAAACTAAAAAAAAATGAACTAACCTTAATCTATTCTTTTTTTTTTTTTGTAATCTAGAGATTTAGAATTTGAAATTTAAAAGAATGAAGATAGAGCAAGAAAATGATAAAGACAAAGACTATCAATGACATAAAGAGTAAAAAACACAATAAAATAAAATCCTAATAAATTAATATTACATATAGTGACATTTTTATAAATAGTTTAAATATATTTATTCGTTATCTAAGAAGCTATAAAAAAAATTCCGCAAATGTTGAGGGGTGCCCCCCTCCCCCACCCCCGATCGTGAGGATGGTCTGCCCCTATCAAGAATGCCAACACCAGCTACAGATGGAGCATACGTCTTTTTATCTGCCCAACCTTTAAATATCATTCCAAGTTTTGGCATGATGTTTACTAAACGAGCATATAATAGAAGTCCAAATCATGGCTAGAGCTAGATGTTATAGGGATATATGCCTTCAAACCCAAATTCAGATACTATCCCCAAAATATAGAAGTAAAAAATATTGTATGACTAGAGAAATGATGACACAAAGGCAAAGGCAGGTTCAAGGCAACAATAATATCCCAATTAACTAATTACTAATAAAAACGAAACGTTAACTTAAAGTTGACCAGAAGATCACTTAATGCAGTTTATGCATATGTCAAAAGTACTGATAATTCAGTTGGACAACATAAAGCTCATCTGCTGGTGATGCTAAGGAGCATCATACCTTGCCAACAGCGATGGCTCGTTAGGATTGTTTGTTCCTGATCCAGTGGTATTCCATCTGATTGTATATATCTTCTGTAACTATCTTTTTAGCAACAACCAATCCAAATATAAAGGAGTAAGATACATGTGTAAAAATAATTATGATTTAGCAGCGCAAAATTAGCAGCACCTTCCCATGACCCACTAAATCATGAACATACGTTTCATGCTTCCAACAACGTCAAATTACCAAAGTCTCAGTTAAAAGGTGTCTAATAAGTCGTTTTATTTGACCTAATTACACAGTATTCAAGCCAAGTTAGGAACTAACAGACAAAATCAATTTCTATGAGATCAATCGAATGCAGTAAAACATAATGCCAAAACTTGAAGGAGGATGAATTAAAGAGAAAACTTACTATTGGAGGGGATACTCAAGATATGCTGACTGCTTAGGAATGGTCACCGTCTCGTCACCACCGGCCTGTAGATCTTAACTGAAGACTGGAGAGAGATGCGAGAGTGGTCGTCGGTGGATCTAAATTGCTGAATGTTTACCGACTTGTTGTCAGCCGAGGTCAACAATCGCATTCTCGTAGAGGCCAAGAGAGAGATGCGAGAGTGAGATGGTCGTGATAGCGGGGCGGGGGAGCTGGAGTTGGGGCTGGGAGACGTGGGAGACAGGCTGCGAAGGTAGGTGACATAACTCAGTGTGGCTGGGTGGGTGGGTGTGTGTGTGTGCGCGCGCGCGTGTGTGTGTGAGAGAGAGAGAGAGGGAGAGAGAAGAGGGTGAAAGTAGTGGCGAAGAGAATGAGAAACAGAAAGAAAGAACTAGGATTTCTTGGTTTTAATTATCTTTAGCAACGAATTTTTGGCCGTCGCTAAATATTATTAAAAATTATAAGGGCTAATTACACCTATGTTCCTGAGATTATGGGGTAATTACAGTCAAGGACACAAAGTTTCAAAATGTAACATTTCGTGACCAAAAGTGTTTCAAATGTATCACCAGTGTCCATCCGTCAGGGTTCCGTCCAAAAAGTGTACTTTTTTTATGATGTCATCGATACGTATTTTTAAAATGACAATGCTACCCCTTGTACTGTATGTATTGTATATTTTTAAAAAAAAAATTTATATTAAGATATCAAGCCTTAATTAAAGATCAAGGTAATTCAATTTAATTTTCAACTCAATTAGGGTTTCAATCTACCAATTAGGGTTTCAAAACCCTAATTTACAAACCCTAATTTTCAAAACCAATTAGGGCTTCAATTCAATCTGCAATTCAATTCAATCTTCAACTCAATTAGGGTTTCAATCTACCAATTAGGGTTTCAAAACCCTAATTTACAAACCCTAATTTTCAAAACCAATTAGGGCTTCAATTCAATCTTCAACTCAATCTGCAATTCAATTCAATCTTCAACTCAATCTGTATTTTGGTATTCAATCTTCAATTCAATTCAACCGCCGAAGGTCGGGGTCCAGCACCGGGGAACAGGGAGGAAGGTCGGGGTGCAGCGCCGGGGATGAGGGAGGAAGATGGGTTGCAGCGCAGACGGGGAAGGGGGAGGAAGATGCTTCATCGAGCCTCTGCGAGCATCGCGCCGAAGCCACCGTGCTACTACACCACTGCAACTGCCGAAGCCACCGTGCTGCTATACCACTGTAGCGGGCGATCAACTCCGGCGCTCCTTCCGATCGACCAGTGAAGGAGACGCCGGCGACGGGGAAGGGGAAAGGGGATGGGGAGGGTGGGGGCGACGGGGAAGGGGAAAGGGGATGGGGAGGGTGGGGGCGACGGGGAAGGGAAAGGGGTAGGGTGGGGGCGACGGGGAGGGGGAAGGGGTAGGGGGAGGCACAGGCGAGTGGGGGGGGGAGACAATGAAAATTAGGGTTTCATGTGGTCCCAGGGGCAAATCAGGATTTCAACTTTTATTTAGGGGCAACTTGGTCTTTTTGTCAGAACCGTTAAGTATTTTGGTATTCCGTTTGTCAATGGACATAAGTGTTACATTTTAAAACTTTGTGTCATCGCGTGTAATTACCCCCAAACCTCAGGGATATAGGTGTAATTAGCCCAAATTACAAATATGTAAATTTTTACCGAAGGACACAATCTGTGGGTAAAAATCCGTCGCTAAAATCGAGAAAAATTGGAAAATTTTGAATATGACATGTAGCGACAGACTTTTTCGTCGCTAAAGATCTTTACCAATGGAACACTCTGTCAGTAAAGATCTTTAGCGACGGATTTTTACCGACGAAGAAATTCGTCGCTACAAGTCATTTTAACCGATGGATTTAAGTTTGTCGATAAAAGTCCATTGCTAAAAAGTCATTTTCTTGTAGTAACTTTGCTTGTTATATAATAATTTAAAATAAAAATATTATAAACCGTGGAGAAAAACATGATTGAAATTAATCAATATGAATATTATAATTAAACTTTAATAATAAATCAATTGTGAACTGTTAATCAAAGAATCGAAATAAAAAAAGTTCATTACAAAAAATATGATTTTATTTTTAAACCTAAATTTTTCACGCCAATTATCACCAATATTTTTCATTATTTATCATACTTATTTCTTTCGTCACATTAAGTTGCTGTTAAAGAGAATCCTGACTGTTCCATATTATATCTTATTATCGATAGATACACTGACATATAATTAGATTAATATATTTTACACAAATATCTAACTCTCACGAAATATTACAAGTTTGACTATACAGTAATAAAAGTGAAGTGAAATTAATGTCAATACATTAGAGTTGTCTAATTTCCCGTAATATGTTTTGATGGCAAATATAAGTCTAGGAAATGAAATTCAGAAGAAGTTTGAATTATATTCAAGTGATATTAATGAAAGTTCAAAAAGATTGTCGAAAGTAAAGTGTCTAACGGGAAGAAGTTACGATTAATAAATATATAACAAAGTTCGTAAAACGAAAATGGTTAAAAGCTCTTTGTAACATGAAAATGGTTAAAAGCTTCAGTGTTGCATCTTTAAAATCAAGAATCAAGCTAACTCAAGAGATTTAGAAGGACAAATATAGAAACTGAACTGCTTAAGTAATAAATTTAGTAGCCTTAACTTTCAATGATCTTTTCAAAGTTTTTTTATTGTTCATTTTTAGAGTTTTAGCACTTTTTTTTTAGCAAGCATCACCACTAAAGTTCAAAATATCATCGCTTAGAATTTTCAGTATTATTCATTATCCATCTTGTTTCTTTCTGTACAGTGATGGCCATTTTTTATAATGATGATTATTGGAGATCAACATATCCCTTGCAGTTTATTATTTTTGGTAATGATCTAGTCTATTACTCCCTCTTTACCAAAAAAAATTAGTCAGTTTCCAAACTAAGAAAGATTTTGTAAGTGTTTTTATATATTTACCCTTTGTACACTTTTTATTATTCTACTTCTCTTTCTAGATTTATTTCTCCACCAACCCATTTCCTTCTATTGAACTACTTTCTTTCTCTCCCTCTACCTCTATCTTGGGATAGAATGAAAATTTTATATAATAAGATTCATATCCTAAATAAACGTACAGTCAAATATAATCAAATAACTTGGGACGAAGGGAGTATAATTTTCACGTATATCTTATCTTAAGATTAAAGTACAAGGCAAGTCCTTTTCAGCTTTTTCTATCTTAAGTTCTAACGTTTGAGTACAATTTATCTAAAACTACACTTAATATTTATTGTACTTTCTTTTTTCTATATTTCAATTGAAAAATTCATAGTATACTCTAAATTTCTCTTGATAGTGTACTCTATAAGTATCTTTTATTTTTCTCTAGCATGACCTTGTTCATCTTAATAGTACAATAAAGCTATTAATTTAGTTGTGCATGTCATTTAGTATATATTTTTCATAAGACTTTTATTTTTAACACCGACTTATATGATAATACCAAACCCGCTTATCTAAAAAGTCTATATACATATGTGTCTGCGTGTGTCTTTATAAATTTATAATACGAAATGAATGCCTAATCGATGTTGATATCACATAAGGTTAGTAAGTTCAATAATGTTTACATACATTTGTTTTTCACCCATATATATTTATACATATGCATTACAGGTTTAATATATATACAAACTCAACACAAGTTTATTAATTTATAACCAGATTATTCTTAAAATAAAGACATGTATCATCAAATTACAGAGGATAAAAAAAGTATTACCTACAACATAAGGTTTTGAGAGTCAAGAAAATTATAAGGTTAATTACACCCATGACCTTGAGGTTACGGTAAAGCTACACGCGTCCATTAGTTGGAACAAATAATACTTATGTTCGTCGACCGAAAGAAAATATTGAAAGGATGAAAAGACCAGAATGCCTATCAATTAAGAATGTAATACTTCAAGTGTCATTCTTCATCCCTTTATCTCACCATACAGCCCCACCACCACTACCATCATCCTTTCAGACTTCTTCAGCTTCAACACACACACACACACACACGCACACACGCACACACGCACACACACACCTCTCCACACCCACACCCACACACACCCCACAGCTGCATCCCACCATCACTGTATTTTTAAGCTTTCTCACCTTTCATTCAGCCTTCGCAACCCAATCAAATGTCACACCTTTTTCATTTCAATCACTTGCAACAAACCATCACGATCAACAAACCAAATAAACAAAAACAAAAATTTGAATATGAAGTTTAAAATGTGAAAAAAAGATGTATAAGATTCTTGTTTGTACCCAACACCAAGGCAGCCGTCGCCATTAACCACTACTAAAGCAGCCTTCTGCCACCACTAATCAACCTACCATTACGTACAATCTACCCACAACTTTTCCAATTCACCCACCGCCACTAGACGGCCCACCACTGCCTCAAATCGACCTTCCAAAAACCACAATCGTTATCAATTAGCCTTCCACGACCCACCACACCTCTCGTTAGCAGCCTACACACACACACACACACACACTTTTGACTAACATCACATATTTATGACTGATTTGGTGGCTTTGAAATTTTCATGTTTGTGCTGGTGCCGAGGACTTTTACGGTGGTGGAGGCAGCCAGACAGGGCGGGATATTGGAGGCTAGCGTTTGCCGGAGCAGGGATGTGGCTGGTGGGACTGAGTCAGTTTGTCGACTTTCAGGTTGAGTGCTTACTGAAGAAGATGTGACGACGAGGTGGGGACAGTGTTATAAAAAGCGCACCTAGGCGCAAGGCAAGCTAAGGCTCATTACTCGCGCCTCGCCTAGGCCTAGGCACAACACGTTCACGCCCAAGCGCAATGGCGCAAGGCGAAGAAGGCGGTGTAGGCACGCGTCTAGGCGCATGAACTCTAGCCGTTGGATATGCCATCATGTCTTTACATGGGTCGTTGGATATGCTTTCAGATTTTTTACAAGTCTAAGACTAACATAGTAAAATCAAAATCCCTAAATCTATTTCACGAGTCAGTCACTCACGACTCATGACCACCACTCTCACAGTCTCAACTCTCATGCACGATCGCCACTTGCCTTTCCCATCACCGCAGCCGACAGCCTTGCTCGCCGCATCGCCTTTCCCCGTTGCTGCCGACAGTCTATTGCTCCGGTCGCTGCTCCAGACGACACCGCCGTTGTTTACTTGTAACTGGTTAGCATTTGCCGTCACCAACTATTCTAAGACGATATGAATTTGAGTAATACTAGTTTTCTTGGTGCTGAAGCTCAGCTGATTATCATGTGACTTGTTCATCTCCATTTTTGGTCCAGTGTGTGTGAGATATGGTTTTGCACGTTACATGTTTGACATGTTGCCTCAATGACTGTGCTTTGCTCTATCCCTGCAATTATGCTATGGTAAAGAAATTGTTAGTAGAAGGGATGAACCCTTTAACAAAATCAAATGTTTCCATTTGCTTCTGGCAACGTCATTGTTCGGAAGTTAGGCTCAAGGACTATACGAATTGATTTCTTTTATAAGTGACGATTATGTTAAATTAAGCTTCAAATAATTTGCCCTGTCTACTAATTCTAGTACTTGGTCAGACTTACTGAATATAGGTTTAACCATTTAAGTATATTTGAATTGGGATTTCAACCCTGGATATGATGTTAACTGCTATGACTTATGAGCTTACTTGTAAAAAAGAGGAATTTTACCCAAAGAACAGCAAGCACCGATACAAATGACCCAACTTGTTTTTATACTTGTTTTTCACGTTATTAGTTTTTGTATTAGTTTAATGTTTTTAAGCTAATTTCAATATCATCATATAATGCACTATTATTTGCTATTTTTCAGGAGTATTACCCAAAGGACAGTTTAAAGAAAGCGTCGCTGCCTTGGCCCTTAGCGACGATGAGGATAGTGGTATTATGTTCACTTAGAATTTAATGATCTGCTATTTTTCAGTAGATTTATGACTTTTCTCATGTTAAAAGCTTGTTAAATTATGATGTTATGAAATATGAAACTTTTTCTTGTGTTTGGAAGATTGTTAATTGTCATTTTCTGATTTTTTTTAATATAACTTTATTATTTTAATGCACTATTATTTCTTTATTTTTAATAGTATGCCTCTCTTAGAAAAGGCGTTCGCCTGCGCTTTGCGCCTAAGCTCCAGGGACCTTTTGTGCCTTAGGTGCACCTACGCCTTTAATAACATGGGGTGGGGGGAAAATTTTGGTTGACACCCTAATTTATAAAATTAGGATTATTTTTATACTGTGTACACCTTGTAGATACAAAATGAGAACAATATTGACATTTTAAAAATACGTATTGATGGCATAAGTAAAAAAGTATATTTTTTAATGGATTACTACGACTTTACCTTTTAAAACTTATTGTTATTAACTGTAATTCTACCCTAACCTCAAGAAAATGGGTCTCAAAATTATAATAATCCCCTATCCTACCAAACAAAAAACAACATGTAAAGTTAATATCTACGCACTTAAACAAATATAAAAAAATAAGATGTTAATGCATGGACTTAGGAACAGTTCTCTGAGAAGTAGCAAAAATTAAGGTATTCATTTTACCAATTTTAATGTTGGTAAGTTTTAAGGTTATGCTTTGATAGCATATTCATTAAAGGTGAACAAAGACTTATCATACTTATATGATTGGGCTAGATTAATTCTCACATTTTTGTCACTTAAAGATGCATTGGTGAAGTTTTAACCTCTTTAGAAGCAAATTATAAATATTTAGCCAAAAATATTGTAATTTAGACTCACCTTCTTAAAAAACATGCACTTAATTTTTGTAAATCTTTTACTTCTAAAAAGGTTATTTTTTTTAAAAAATGCTTAGCCATTTTAATGAGTTGAGATTTTTTATATGCTCGGGGCCAGATCCTTACTTGTTTTGGTTATTCACAATCTTCTATCACTAAAAGATGCATTAATGAATTTTTTTAGCGTCAAAACGTTTAAAGTTAGTCAAAATTGTAGCGATATAGCCTCACCTTTTAAAAAGTCAAAATTTTTAGAAAAACTTTTAAACTTAAAAAGTTTAAGAAAAAAAATTTAGCTATTTAACTCCTTGTGGATCAAAACTTTAAAGTTTTTAAGCTACAAAAAATTATTAATCATTTGAGCGCAAATAATTTGGAGCAATTATCAATTGGATATTATCTAATCTTATCACTTAATTGAAAGAGTGAAATATATGAAGACGATAAGTATATGAAAAATATATTATCATATAAATATATGATATCTCATGATACAGTGGATCATAGAAAGACAATAACCCTATGAAGGATATGTTGTCATACAAATAAAGGTATTTGAATAACTCTAATATGAATATAGGATTATGTAATTGCCATGAATTCAAATTATAATTATCGTCCTCATATGGTTATTGTCTTTCTATGATCCACTATATCTTGAGATATCATATATTTATATGATAATATATTTTTTATATAGTTATCGTCTTCGTACATTTCACTCTTTCAATTAAGTGATAACTTGAAGAGAGATAATTGTTGCTACTAAGAGGGTGTTTGAGATTGATTATGAGATGGTCAAACCTGATTTAATCTAGATTAAATCAGGTATGTGGGTGTTGGGCAAAATAGATTAAGAGATTTAATCCATCTCCAGAAGCTAAAAACTGATTTAATCTATAATTCTCAAAAGTGGGGATTATGAAATAATCACTTTTTTTTAATAATCAGGTTTGACCTTTTAATTTACCATTCTATCCTCATATTTTTTTTACAAAAAACCTCTCATCCCCCTTAATTAATTATCTTAGATAATTTTTGGAATTTATCTCTTCTTCTATTGCTAAACTCTTCTCTTACAGCTAGATAATCTTTTTTTTTGCTTAAGATAAACTTTATTTGTAATTTGGGGATGTTATCGTACTATAAGCAATAACATGAGATTGTTTGTGTTTTTAATTTAAAATAAAAAGCAACAACTTCTGTAAGTACGTGAAAATAGTTATTTTGATAATTTATTTGAGCATAATAGTTATTTACGAATAAAAGTTATGTTAACATTGCTTGAATATTAGAATATGTTTATTGAGTGTTCTCTATGGTCATTTTGTCATTGTGAGACTGATTTAAGTACTTTTTATCCAAACACTTTTTATAAATTTAATCTAGTTTACAACTTCTTTTGCCAAACAGCAAATTGATTCTGATTAAATCAGATTTTGAAAACTGATTAAAATTTAAGCTAAATCTGTTTTTTTTTATCAATCCCAAACGGGCTCTAAAATTCATCAGCAAAATTTTCTATAGGGGGTTTTGAAATTGGATAAAGGTGGTTATTGTAGCAGTTTTTGAAAGTGATGTTAATATTTACTTCATCCAATTGTAAAAAAAATTCACTTCACTGGGCAAGAGCACATCTCAACTTGTAGAGAACAATAACCATATAAATATTTACTTCATCAAATTATAATTAGGAGCCGATATGTTTGGTCTAGCGATTCTTATGCATTTAAATTTTTTTAAAAAACTCCAGTTTTACGATAGCTTTCTTAGACCAATATGTCAGTAATTAAAGTTTAGAATTAAACTTCAGTTTTATGATAGTTTCAATGCAGGAATATGTTTGCATTGAAATATGAATACATGCACAGTGATTGAAATTAGAAGCATACACATCAACATACAAATATGAAATGCAAAATTAAATAGGAACTAAGTTTCTTGCAAATATTCAACTTAGCTTAGGTAGATTATGCTTATTCTTAAAGGTTATAGAAAATTGTTCTCTACAAGTTGTTTTCATTAATAGAAATGGATATAAAGTAGCTCTGAGGTATTTAACTTTAATGTGAATGAAGGTGGTAGGTTTTGATAGAAAGTTTTTCGGTCAAAGAACACGCAGGAGTTCAATAGTGATTTTATAAGTTTTCCTAGTTTTTTTTCTTTTTTTCCCTAAAAGACAAAACAACCCTTAACTCTAACTAAATCATATATTCCTAATGGTATTCTTGATATCCTAAGAGAAGTCAAATACACTCTAATTTTTTTTAACAACATTGTAATTCAAAATGGATATTTGATGGAAAAAAATTTCAAGTAAAAAACACCCTAATCAACATTAATTTTGTATGAAGACTTCAGTTTAAAACAGGCGTCTTAAGAAGAAAAAAAAAGTATTAGTCATTGAACTCCAGTCAAGATTATATATAGCTTCCTTATACCAATATGTCCGTATTCAAAATCTAGAATTAAAGTTCAGGTTTACAATAGGTTAAATGTATGTTCCCAACCTATTCTGGTCGTACACAAGGGCCCAATAAGGGTCCATTTCACGAGAACACGTCAACGGATTCAACAGTCAATTCTTCAACGCTGCGAACCGGTCAAAGTGCGGGAGCCCAAGTCACGTGCATTCTTTGCTTCACACGCCTCATGGACTTGGTCACCAATTATTTTACATCAACGTCACTCACGGTAGCACGTTCGTCACACCAAAACCACCCGAGAACTTCTTCACCAAAAACATCGACCGACGGCGCAACCGGGGCAATGGGGTCAAGGGGCAAAGGCCTTGGCCAACCCCATGGGGTCGGCCTCGGCCTCACCCAAGGCCATGGGGTCGGCCTCGACCTCCCATGGGAGGTTGGCTTTGGCCTTCCCCCCCCGGTTCTTCACTTTTCGCGAAAGTCCCTTCCGCGCTTTGTTCGTCTCATACACTTCGTATGTAACTTTGGCACCTTGTTTGTCACGTGGGTACGATTCATGGCCAACTCCCTTCATGGGAGTTGGCCATCTGCCTTGGCCACCCCTAGGGTCAGCCTCGGCCTCACCAAGGGGTCGGCCTCGGCCTTCCCAAGGGGTCGGCCTCGGCCTTCCCAAGGGGTCGGCCTCAGCCTCCCCAAGGGTCGTGGCCTTGGCCTTCCCCCATGTTTGGTCTATGACCTCCCCCCTCGCGCGCACTTGTTTTCTCAAGTCTTTGCACCTCCGCGATGTTTACGGACGTTCGTCCATCAACCTCGTGCCGTCCGTCGTACATCAACCTCGCGACGTCCGTCGAGCATCAACCTCGCGACGTCCGTCCTCCATCAACCTCGCGACGTCTGTCGCGCATCAATCTCGCGACGTCCGTCGCGCATGAACCTCGCGACGTCCGTCGTCCATCAACCTCACGACGTCCGTCGCGCATCAACCTCACGACATCCGTCGTCCATGAACCTCGCGACGTCCGTCGTCCATGAACCTCGCGACATCCGTCGTCCATCAACCTCACGACGTCCGTCGTGCATGAACCTCGCGACGTCCGTCGTCCATCAAGCTCGCGACGTCCGTCGTGCATCAACCTCGCGACGTCCGTCATCCATTAACCTCGCGATGCCCGTCGCCCAAAGTCGCGCACTACCACCAAATGACCCGTCATTGACAACTGTGTACCATCACTTCCAACTTTGTCATTACTACATATTGCATTCATCATCTTGTTATGACAGGTACACTCAGCTCAAATCCCATCTTCGGGACACCCGACGCGTGCCCGTGCACCGTCTCTGTGACATTCGTCGCCGCGCCCATGCGTCATTCTTATGACGTGTGCCTCGGTACCAAGTATAGCTCCGCGACGTTCGTCGCCGCGCCCGTGCACCATTCTCATCATGCGTGCCCCCGGCACCAACTATAGCTCCGCGACATTCGTCGCAGCGCCCGTGTGCCATCTTCATGATACGTGCCCTCGGCACCAAGTATAGCTCCGCGACGTTCGTCGCCGCGCCCGTGCGCCATTCTCATCATGCGTGCCCCCGGCACCAACTATAGCTCCGCGACGTTCATCGCCGCGCCCGTGCGCCATCTTCATGATACGCGCCCCCGACACCAAGTATAGCTCCGCAACGTTCGTCGCCGCACCCGTGCGCCATTCTCATCATGCGTGCCCCCGGCACCAACTATAGCTTTGCGACCTTCGTCGCCACGCCCGTGCGCCATTCGCATCATACGTGCCCCCGGCACCAAGTATAGCTCCGCGACGTTCGTCGCCGCGCCCGTGCGCCATTCTCATCATGCGTGCCCCCGGCACAAACTATAGCTCCGCGACGTTCGTCGCCGCGCCCGTGCGCCATCTTCATGATACGTGCCCCCGGCACCAAGTATAGCTCCGCGACGTTCGTCGCCGCGCCCGTGCGCCATTCTCATCATGCGTGCCCCCGGCACCAACTATAGCTCCACGACGTTCGTCGCCGCGCCCGTGCTTCATCTTCATGATACGTGCCCCCGGCACCAAGTATAGCTCCGCGACGTTCGTCGCCGCGCCCGTGCGCCATTCTCATCATGCGTGCCCCCGGCACCAACTATAGCTTCGTGACCTTCGTCGCCACGCCCGTGCGCCATTCTCATCATGCGTGCCCCAAACACCAAGTATTGCTTCGCGATGTTCGTCGCCGCACCACTCTCATGACATGTGCTCCAGCACTGGGGGCTTGCGTTGGCACCCCTATGGACTATGACCCCCGGGTCACTCCGAGACGGGAGCAGGTCTTCAGAGGGCATCGCGCCTAGTCTACCTGGCAGTTGGGCGTCGGGTCTTCCCCACCACTGCCAGGCCTGTGGGACTCTACAAGGGCTTGGATTGGAGGCTAGATCAAGGGGTTTCTCTGGCCACACCGACGCTGTGGGAGCCAGTCTTTCCAGACAGACAGAGCGACGCTGTACGGGGCAGACGGGTGAATATGCGATTCGACAGTCCGCGGAGCACCGACAACTGTGGACCCCCTCGGTGACGTGTCACTCCCAGGGAGCGCCACATGTCGCGTCACTCTCGGGGAGCGCCACGTGTCGCGTGATGACATCATCATCTCAACCTCTATAAATAGAGGTCTTGAGAATTCATTTGGGGGGATTTTGATGGACATTTTCAGAACACTTTCACTTTCTCACTCTAAAATCCTAGAGAGAGAAACATACAGGACCTTGACTTCGGACATAAGCATCAGACTGTGACTGTCGTCGTGTATTCACTCTGCGCCATCGCCCTCGCAGCACTGCCACCCTCAAGCTCTGTCTGGGAAGCCCTTGGTCTCTGTCCTTGCTCCGCCCTTACTGTGTCTCACATCATCACACTTGGCATCCGAGTCGGACTGCATTTCTTGTGGCACCTCCACGTCGACTGCGAACCCACTTTCCTTGGCATCAATGTAGTAATATGTTTGTATTGAAATCTATATACACGTAAAATAATTCAAATCCGTAGCATAGGTATTAACATACAACTATGAAATATAAAATTAAAAAGGATTGAATTTCTAACAAACTATTCAATTTATTTTAGGTATATTACATTTCTCAAAAAAGGATATAGAAAACTCTATTCTCTGTAAGTTGTTTTCTTTAATCGAATATGATGGAGAAGATGTAATAACTCTAAAGTAATTCAGTTTAACGTGAATGAAGGCGGTAGAGTTTGATAGGATTTTTTTTAATAATTAGAGAGCATACATGAGTTCATGAAGGGTGATTTTATAAAAAAATTTCTCCTTTTTTTCCTAATAAAAGTCAAAACAACAATTTACTCTAGTAAAAACATATATTTTAAAGAAAGAGGTTTGATATTATATGAGAAGTCAAAAGCACCTTTATTTTTTAATCACACTATTCAAAATAGGTGCTTAATGAATTAAAAGTCAAAACAATAATTAATTCTAACAAACACAAATATCCCGATAAAGGATATTTTAAAATAAGAGGTTTGATATCTTATGAGAAGTCACAAATACCCTCATTTTTAGGTAACACTCTAATTCAAAAAAGTATTTAATGAATTTTTTTTATTATAAGTCAAAAATATTCTTACTCACTCTTAATCTTTTATGAAAAAATTAATTAGAAAATGGTACTTTAAGAAAAAAAGATATTAGTCATTTGAGCTCGTACGTGCTTATATATAGATATAAATATAGATATTCCGAGTTGATGCTATTTTATATTTGTAGTTCAAACAAAAAGTAAAATTGTCCGTTTCTTTGATATTTACTATCGACATTGTATAAGTAAACTTTTCGCATCAACATGTAATAAAAGTGTTTCTAAAGTTGCAATAGACTCGCTACAATTGAAATTTGGTATTACATGTTGGTAGCGTCTGAAACTATTTTAGTTATCCATGATTATATTCGGTGACAAGAAGTTTTGGTGGCAAGTTAAAACTAGGACCGTATTAAGGAGGATTTAGTAAATAATAACCATACCATTTTTAAGATATCTTCAAGGACGAAATTTTTTTGTTCAATTTTAATTTTTAACTTTACAAAAAAGTTTGTCAATGATTGAGCTGGCGACGAGTATGTATCGTCCGGTGATGGAAGGTCATAGCCTACGAGCTTTAACTATCTCAGCCTTCAACCAAAAATTTATGCCCACCTTAATTACAGTGGAGTAGCGGACATGTAATTACAGTGGGGCTTGATGAACCACTCACACCCTTTTGCTCTTTCCCATTTATAAATCGCCTCCACCTGTAACCCTCCAGCTTACGCAAACCGGCACCGCAGCCAAAATGGTGCACCCGGTGGTCGACGCCAACGAGACCAGCCCCTTCGGCACCTTCACCCCCGCCAACTTCTACGCCCGCCACTCTGTGACTCACTCCTCCAACTACATCACTAACCCCAGAGGACTCCGGCTCTTCACCCAGTCCTGGACCCCGCTCCCCCCAACCCAAATTCTCGGCGTCATCTCCGTCGTCCACGGCTACACCGGCGAGTCCAGCTGGGTCGTCCAGCTCACCGCCATCTACCTTGCCAAGTCCGGCTTCGCCGTCTGCGCCATCGACCACCAGGGCCACGGCCACTCCGACGCCCTCAACGGCCTCATAGCCCACATCCCCGACATCAACCCCGTCGTCGACGACTGCGTTTCCTTCTTCGACTCCTTCCGTTCCAACTACCCAAATCTCCCTTCCTTCCTTTACTCCGAGTCCCTGGGCGGAGCGATTGCGCTGCTGATTACCCTTAATGGTGCCGGTGGCTCGAGCAGACCTTATGATGGCGCCGTTCTCAACGGCGCCATGTGCGGGATCAGCGCCAAGTTCAAGCCGCCGTGGCCTCTGGAGCACCTGCTGTCCTTCGCGGCTGCGGTGGTGCCCACGTGGAAGGTGGTTCCCACGCGGGGGTCGATACCGGACGTGTCGTTTAAGGTCGAGTGGAAGAGGAAGCTGGCGCTGGCGAGCCCGAAGCGGCCAACGTCGAGGCCCCGCGCGGCGACGGCGCTTGAGCTGATGAGGGTGTGCAAGGACTTGCAGGGGAGGTTCGAGAAGGTGGAGGTGCCGCTGCTGATTGTGCACGGCGAGGGCGATGTGGTGTGTGACCCGGCGTGTGCGGAGGATCTCTACCGACGCGCCGCCAGCAAGGACAAGACGATCAAGGTGTACCCGGGGATGTGGCACCAGCTGATTGGCGAGACGGAGGAGGATGTGGAACGTGTGTTTGGGGACGTCGTGGAGTGGCTGAGGACTAGGGCTGAACGCGCCGCCGCAGCCTGTGGCGAGGAGCAGGCATAAAGTGCTGCCGCAGGAGGTGGCGCGTGAAATGTAGTATATGTTCTTAATGTTGTCAACTGGTTGGGTTTTTATAATTTTCTTTTCAAGCGTGTAATGTGGAACACCAATTAGGCATGTCCAGTGAGTAGAGAGTGCGCTACTACTGAAAATAAAGCCTATTGCAAGTGAAAGAGCGGCGCTACACAAATTACTTCGTCACTCTCGTTATTATTTATCTAATCTAATACGGAGTACTTTTAACATTTGTTGTCAATATAATTTGCAGTGATGTCTAACAAACGCTATAAATGATTTTGTCCTTTTTCGTCGAAGTCTTCATTAACTTAGAGAGAGAGAGAGAGAGAGAGACACACACACACACACAGAGAACTGTTGCTACTAAAATTTATTAGCAAAATTTTCTACCGGGGTTCTGAAATTGGATAAAGGTGGTTATTGTAGCGGTTTTTGGTTATTGCAGCAGCGATGTTAATATTTACTTCATCCGATTGTAAAAAAATTTCACTTCACTGGGCGAGAGCACATCTCAAATTGTGGCTACAAATTAAGCTGTAAGTTGAAACAAACAAAACAAAAAAGCCGTTCACAACGTATTTACTTTGAAACACGCATTTCATAATCTCTTTTAACTGTGGTTGGCGTGCTGTGATTAAAACTCCGGATATGATAGTATAAGCGAGAATCAAGAAGAAAAATTACCTCGTCACCGTCTTGTGTCAGTTTTTCAATACTTCGCATCGTCATATCATGCTCGACATCGATTGGTCAAACCGTAAATGCATGGTAGAAACTAAAATACAACGTTTGCAGAGTGAATACGAGTATGGCATTATCTTGGTAGATCATCCTTGTCGCTCCTACTCATTTTAAAACAACAAAATGGTTGGACATGTAGGTCATAAGAATTGAATGCTCTTTTGATGTAACAGTAGGATAAGTCCACAAGGTGAGTTATGTCCAATGCGTCCAGAACAGCATGGTTTCGGACAATCTTTTGTCGATAAGGGCAAGGTCACACACACCCAACAAATAATTGTTTTTTCAGATGTCCACTTTCAAAATAGAAAAAAAGTTGTATTATCCAATAGATACCTCTTTTTTTTTTTTTTGGTTTTTATAAAGGGACAGATATTTTTCGTATATGTCAAGGTGACGCATAACATCGATAGTAGCAAGATAACAAAATATTGTCGGATAGGTTATGACTACAACTTGGGTCATTCAAACATGCCTACAATCCTAATAACAAAAATAATTAATAATCGCTAGACATGCTTAGGGGCATTTTTGTGGACACCATTGGCAATACTTCTTGACATTACATTTTTAATGATTACAAAATACATGCTTTATGGGAGTTGCGGGCATTCTCCTACGATCAGGACATCAATCGAGAAATTTTTAATATCAGTAGTTCTAAGAATGGTTATGTTATACATGAATTGGCATCGTAATAAACTTAAACTTTGACACCCTTCTTTCCTGAAATACAAATTTGAGAAGTATCAATGTTTAGCTCAAATGAATTCTTAAACTCGGCAACTACAAAAGTGAAAGCGCGAGAACAAGAGAGACAAACTTATTTATTTATTTATTGGGTGCAAATCAGTAGCTAGCTAGAGCTATAAGCTCGAGAGAGACGGAACAATATTGGTCACCCTTCTCGTTAGAATGATGCGTAAAGTCATGGCAAAGATCTAGGTCACCAGAAATCCTCATAAAAGCAAAGGTGGAGACAAGATTAGGATGATGCCCCAGATTAATGTGAAAGAATAGGCATTTTTCTTCTTCTGCTCCTTTTTTTTTTTTTAAAGCAAGTTTTTATCGATTAAACTAACCATTACAACCTAAACCAATACTTGAACAAGTACCGCTTGAACAACTAAGACAAAGTACCCAAACGGATAGTCCTAAAAAATGGCCTACATGACCTTGGAGAAAAAGCAAAGTAAATATAGGGACTACTTGTATTTGAGAGTATCAAATTAAGGGGTAGCCAGAAACGAAAAGATGCAAGTAATTGCATCAGGTCCCTTGCATCCACTAATACAGGGCGAGAGCCATGGGCCACATTTGTTGACGGTTTACGGTACTGCCTCGATTTACATCGGAGTTCCAAAAGTTGAAGAGGAATCTCTTAAAGCTGGATTAAAGCGATTCAAAGTTGGAAGGGAGTATACATTCTCCGACTCTCGTCCTTTGCTCCACGACGTGACATTACTGTGCCCATGCGTAGAATCCGTACTTTTTGACATGCTGGGCCAGCCTAATCTTTTTTTTCCCTTTCTTCTTCTTCTTCTTCTTCTTCTTTTGGGACCAAAATTTAGTCCTCTAACTAACATAACTAACAAAAAGCTACTTGTAACTGTATTCATGACAAAGCGGCCACTATCTGGTCCTTATAATACCTTGAAACGTCAGGTCTATTCGGCTTCCAACTTTTTTGGAGAAGAAAAGGAACAATTCTTTCTCTCTCTCGGGGACACACCCACACCCACACCCACACCCACACACAAATCACCTGAACAAATTTCTCATTGTTTTCAATTTAATAAGTTGGCAGCTAGTTTGTGCTTTGAAGTCATCAGTAGTGCTACTTATATTGCTCAATACTTGTATTCCCATCCTGTAGAGATGGATGAATATATTGGTGAAATGGATTGTAGATACAAGTCTGACTCGATAATGATGAGACTCTTAAGGTCTGCCATGGATAAAGCACATGAGAAAGTGCAGTACTCTCAAGAAGGCCCAATTGAGTGCTTACATGAAAGATCAAAGTTCTACGAGTTGGCGATAATCCAGATAGAGGGAAGCTTGGGTTTGATTCAAGAAGAAACTGACGAAAGAATCCCGGAAACCAGCCGGGAAAAGATGCTCTCCGATTTGATGGAACTCCATGACCTCCTTCAAGGCCGACTAGACGAAATGAAGGTGTCCATCGTTGAGAAAGATAAAGAACTAATGGAGAGACTGGAAACCGAGTTCAAGCTTAAACAAGCATTGGAGTTGAAAGAAAGGGAATTGGTTTCTTTGCGCGCCAATCTTGAGCGTGAAAGAACGAAATCCGAGGAAATCCAGGATTTCCTTGTAGCCAATCACGCCAATGGGGATGAATTAGCTAAAGAAGGCAAAGGCAATTTTTGTGACCTTAAAAACTCTGTGGATCAGCAGGTCTTAAATATCAAACAAAGGCTCGAGGATGAATCATATAGTCCATTAGACGAGGAGAGATATTTGGGTCATGAGATCAATCCCTTGGGTGATTCGTTAAGGCCGGAACAGAACATAGTGATTAAGCAGATGAGTTCTGACATAGACATTCTGAAAGGCACATTGGAGCTTGCTTTTGGGAGGATGTGGATTGCTGAGGCGCGCCCTCTAGAGAAACAATGGAGGGGGGGAGTCGAAAAGGAAATCATTTCAATCTTGCTCATAGGCTTCATGAGCGACCTTGAGAGAAAATTTGAAGAAGAATGTATAAAGAGGGAAACTGGTGTTCATACTAGCATGACAAACGAACACTGGTCAGAGTTGATCAAATTGCGCAGTGAACTTGAGGGTCTTACTTGTCATGAGGTTCAAGGAAAAAGCATTGATAGAAGCCAGGATAATTCAACAGCTTCATCCAGTATGCGAAGGACAACTAGTGAGCCTTTACCAGATGTAGATCATATGGAAGAGCTAGCCAAAGATGATGCAACAGAGGATAGAAGCCACTACGTCGCTAAGATGATAAAGAATCATGAGTCCATTATCCGCAGACAATGTGAAGAGTTGCATAGGCGTAAGAGAGAAGTACTCCGACATAAGGGGGAATCATATGTCAAGAGAGAGAAGGACCCCGATGGCCTTGAAAGAAGGATACAGGATGTTATTGCAAGACTAGACAATGTTATCAAGTGGAAGGATAAATTAGGAGCCGACCAAGGTGTTTGCGATCAAGCTAGTTCTAGAGAAAAGAACATAGCAAAAGAGAGACAATGTATCTGCTGCAATTTAGGTTTCCAAGATGAGGTAAAGAAACTAAGACAAGGTATTGAGGACTCGAAGTTAGAAACCAAAGCATTGGAAGAGACTTACCTTGTTCTGTTTCGAGGTTTAGTGAAAGACTTTTACCTTGAGTTAGATGATTATGATGTTGAGAGCTTAATAAGGGAAAATTTAAGCATACAGTACCTCAGGGAACTGGTGAACGGATGGAGTCTCAATTTGGAACACAAAAGCAAGGAAATCCAGGTAAGAGAAGAAGTTTATTGCATTGTTTGTAGGGAGACGGTCAATGATTTTTGTCGCTTTGCATCAGGAGAGCATCAAGATTACAGGGATGAAGGTTATGAGAAAGATTCAACCTCATCAAATAGATTTTTACACTACTTGGAGAACTCATTAAGGGTGGATGTACATGAAGTCTTCTTATGCGAAATGGTTAAAGAATGGATCGAGAAAACTGGAAGGCATGCTAGATCCGTTGAAAGCACAGCCAGTTTTGAACTAAGCCAACATCAAGAGGTAGCTGGTGGAGAAACCATAGAAAGCCTACTAAAGGAGGATGTATACATGGTTTTCTTCAGAGAAATGGTGAAGGCATGGTATGCAGAAAAGCATGCTTATGACATTGAGAATGTCATCGGACAAGATATATACCAGTTTATCATTGCTGAGACTATTAAAGATGTCAAATTACATCCATGCAAAACTGAGTCCCTTAGTGAAAAATGTTTACCTGAAGAATTACCTTCTGGGAATCTGCTGGATAAGAGTTTGAAATGTAATGGAGACGAGAACTTTATACAGAAACTAGATTCGCTGTTAAAAAGTTTTGAAGTGGAGAAGGATCTGATGCTAGAGGCAACTTCTGATATAAAGGAACACAGTGCACAGGATGGCCATGTGATCTTAAAAAGTGAAGAATTGGATCAAACTGGCACGATTGAAGCGCTCGGGACTGAGGACGAAAGGACTTTCAGTTCAGTCAGTAACAAACTAGAAAAGGCTTTGCTGCAGTTGGGTTCAAGCAGGGAATTATTGAAGGAGTTAACATGTAGTAGAGGCGCACCCGTCAACCTTGTAGAAAATGCTGAAGATAGTATAAATCCTGTTATGCAGGCTATACATGAAAAAGACCAATCCTCTTTAGAACCCAAGGACACTCAATTGGTACAGTCAAGCCTTTTCGATTCTGGATTCTCACCTCTCATTGAATTTCAGAAATCTGTTAGCGACTTTGAGCACATGGTAGAAGAGACATTAGCTGAGAATTGTTTGAGGTACTCAACTTTCCAACATAGCTATTTTACCTTTTTTTTCTCTGTCATTATTCTGGAGGGTTGAGATTAGTTATGAGCCTGTGGTTGCAAGACCATCATGGTCTCTTATCAGTTAGATTAATGAATGTAAGACTAAGCAGCAGTAGTTGTATCTTTCTTATCTTCCCTTTTCTAGAGGAGCAAGCATTATTTGATGCATAATCTGTTTTTATTCTTATATAACATGCATATATTCAGTCCTTGGACATGTTTTATGGTGATTATTTTTCTGCAAACTACGAATTAGATAGCGACAACAATGTACTTTCTTCCCAGAAAGAAAGCAAACAAAAGAAAAAAGGAAGGAAATTCAAGACAAGTCCAGACTGATCAGCTGCTTTTCTACCCTCTTTCAGGTTAGAACAAGTGCAGCATCAACTAGATCCACTTGTCCAACTTACTGTCTCAATGAGAAAGAGAAAACTGCTATACAAGAAGGCCTTTCTGAGAAGATGCCATAATCTCCAGTTGGCTGAAACTGAGGTTTGCTATATACAGTTCTAAAGCACAGTAGTTTTACTTGTCAATCCCGTTTGCTTCAAATCTTCTTGATTCCACTAATATTTGTAGGTTGATCTGCTTGGGGATCAAGTTGATGGACTTGTAGGCCTACTAGAAAAGATACACTTGATACTGGATCACTATTCACCGGTTTTGTCACGCTACTTTAAAGTGAGCAAGCTTTTTATGTTGTACATTGGTATGTAAACTGGATGTTAGGTACTGGCTTTTGCATTTGAAGTAATGGTTTTGTTTGATATGCAGGTCTTGGACATCTTAGATTTGATAAAGAAAGAGTTGCTCGTACACCACACTTCTGATCTCTATATGTGACAATACTCACTGCTTCTCCCTTCTTCTTTTGGTTTCTGCGAAAGATTAAACAGACATTGAATCCATAAAGGATGTAGCTTGGTTAAGCTATGAGGGGTCATTGTTCTCATACTAAAAACAGAGCGCATGTTTTGATAAAATGCTTGATCTATTGAAAGTTAGTTTGTGATTACTCCTTGTTAAACCACCAAATTTCTCTTAGGGCTAGGAAAGACAGACGAAGTTTACATAAAAAGGGTTTCACGATGTATCGGCATTAGAGTATCATACTCACTTGTTGTCGGATAAATTATCGGGTAATTTGACCTAAAAAGCTTAAGGTAATAGGAATTCATCACATCCATAGCTCCCCTCAATTATACAATCTTTCACGATGTATCGGCATTACGGTATCATACTCACTTATTGTCGGATAAATTATTGGGTAATGGACTTAAGCTTGGTAATAGGAATTCATCACATCCATAGCTCCCCTCGAGTCCTATCTCTTCGACTATTCTCCTTGAGCTGCGTAGCACCAAGTCCTTTACTGTATGCCATAGCTTAACTGTGGTAGCCTTTGAAATGATTTTTATTTTTAGTTTTTTGTTCAATTTCAAATACTTCCCCTCAGTTTTCAAAATTGAGTTGTTTTTGAAAACTTCATTTTGGAGTTTTTAATTTTGTTTTTATTTTCCGAAATCTACCTTTCAACTTTTTGTTAGAAGTATTTTATGTCTCTTGCTTTCTTCAGTCATCATCACCAACACCTATCACCTATTAACCACCAAACCACCAATATTATTAACCACCGCACCTATTGACCACCACCACCACCAATGACCAATAGCCCCGAACATCAAACTACAAACACCGCCAACCACTACAATTATTCATCGCCGATCTACCACCACCACTGATCAACACATTGAAACATCAAACTTGCCAACACCACCAACCACCATAGCCACTTACCTTCGCCGCCACCACCAGTGACCAACACTCACAAACACCGCCAACTACCATAACTACTGATAACCACCACCATCACTGATTAATACTGGCGAACACCAAACCTCTAACATCGGTCACCACCACAGTGCCGACACTCATCTAAATCAAGATCACCATCATACTGACCACCATTGTTTCTACAACAAACACTACCAAAAGATTTCATCCATCGATTAGCCCTACTATCTTCAATTTATGCATGTCAGTTCTAAACCAATCAAACCATTCACCTAATCAAACCAATGAATCCCTAATTCCTAAGCTAGTATGTTATTAGCATAGCAGTATTTGGACAATGGCACAGGAAATGTGTTGGTCGTGGTGGGAGCGCTTTTTTAGTTGTTGAACATAAGAGCTCAAAATGACCTCTTAAGTATTGAAAAATGAAAGAAAAGAGAAGAGAGGAAAAATAGGGAAAAAAATAAATTATGCAAAACTTTATCAAATAACCCATCAGTTTTGTAAAAAAAAAAACTTAAAGAGATTTTCGTTTTACTGAAAACAAAAATTAAAAATTGAAATGGATTTCAAATACAGTCTTTTTGGCCTCTCGCTCTATGTGAGGCAACGTGTCTCCTCCACCTAAGAGCCATCTACGTGCTCCTTTCAAGGTGATCTGGAGAATATGTTATCCTTCTTCCAAGAGCCTCCACGTGCACCAACACTAATGGAGAGAGCCCAGCTCGTTAGCCATGGGCTTTACTTCCATTTGTGAGGGACTAGGGAGAAGATGGGAGCCTAGTCGACTCAGGATACATGGGCTCTGAAATTCAGCAGGCTGACCGCAAGCTGATCCCCCCTTAAAGGGATGGCTAATAAATGCTAATGAGATCATTCGTAAAGTCTTATGAAACTAATTATAACCTTTCACTTCTGAAGTGAGACAAGATGCAATGCAACCTTGTAGCAAAATAAAGCCGAGGATATCTTCATGCATAGGCGAAGGCAGCAGGGAGCACAAGGGGGCGTGCGCCCGCCTACTATCAGTTGACCTTGAAGTGTTTCCATGGTTGTGCCCATATCTCACATCTCCTTAACCTTACAGTATATTAACCCTTTCACCCCTCATTAGAAAACTAAAAGAAAAGAACCAGAGAGCAACCAAAACAGCCACGCTTTCTCCCCTTATCAGCGTTTTCTTTAGATATTGTCCTTGTGGAGTTTCATCATCAAAATTCTCAAATTCCTTTCACTTTTCAGGGGTCTTAGTAAACCGTAAAAATTTTAATTTTGATGATAGTAGGATTTTGTGTAGAGGATTTGTGTAGCATATGTTGTTGAGTTTGTGGCTTCATAGTTTTGTTATAGAATGTTTTGAATTTTCACTGTTTTGGCCACAATAGATGACGTTTGCCCTCCCTTTGAGTGTTAATTCTTGTTGAAAAGCCAAAACACCTTCAATCACTTGAAGAGAATGATCTTTAGCATAATGAAATAAATTGGAACTATGATAAAATGTGTTGATTAGTGTTCGTTCTTCAGAATCTTGTACAGAATTGGAAGCTTGATTATGGGGTTTTCTTTAAAATACTTACTACGATAAGAGCCTAAAATTTAGGTTAGAGTAAAAGGCAGAAATGACCACTGAACTATGACCCATTTTTTACGAAATTCAATCAACTTTTTTTTTTGCGTCATTTTGGCCACTGGACTCGCAAATGTGTCCAATTTGGTCATTCGGTTAGCTAGTATTAACTTCTTTCCGTTAAGTGATTATGTGCTATGCACACGAGGCATTAATACATGGGCAAAATAGTCTCTTCATTACTGTTCTTTTCTGGTTATCTTCCTCTGCCCACAACCACTACCATCATTTAACACCAGCAATACCCCCATCCCCCGTTGCCAAATGCCCCACCTTTTTCCTCCCCCTACCATCAACGATCGAATTTGTAATTCGCACACTAAATTTTGAACTAAGAGAAAGCAAAAATGGAGATCTCTCTGATCCCTAATGCCGCCACAGTCGCTGCCACCCACAGTCTATGGTACGCCAATTTCTCTTCCACTGGCACAACCTCGTCGAGAACCTCCAAATCTCTACCATGATCTTCCTCGTTGACGCCGTCGTGCCACCACCACTCAAGTCCAGTTTCAAGATCGAACGACGCAAGTTCGTCCAAAAAGGCGACGCATAAAGCAAATCTCTGACGTGTATTGGATGTAAATATAGATATGGAATCGTTTGTATATATGGCTGAGATTGTGTGATTGATTACCTTATTCTTAGGAGCTTGATTACCAGATTCATAGCCTTATTCTTAGGAGCTTGATTAGCCTTACTCTTGTATATATAGATATTTTGCTGGTAATGAGAATATCATGGTTCCCATGTAAATTAGCATGCTATCAGAGCTATAATCTTCTTCCACAAAATTCTAAAGTACTAAAACCATGGCTGAAGATGATGGTAAAGACACGACCCAGAGGAAGACAATTTCTCCATATGACTTGACGACAAATGATAATCCTGGAATTATCGTAACACAAGTGCAGTTGAAAGGCAAAAACTACGATGAGTGGGCTCGCTCGATCTGGACAGCTATGAGAGCAAGGAAGAAGTTCGGATTCATTGACGGAACAATCAAAAGACCAGATGAAAACTCATCAGATCTTGAAGATTGGTGGACCATCAATTCTTTGTTGGTTTCTTGGATTAGAAACACCATTGAACCTACCCTTTGATCAACTATATCTCATGTGGAGGTAGCCCAGGACTTGTGGACAGATATTAAGGAGCGATTTTCGGTCGTAAATGGATTGAGAATCCAACAACTGAAGATGGAACTTGCTGATTGCAAGCAGAAGGGTTTGACCATTGTTAATTATTATGGCAAACTAAAGATGCTATGGGATGAACTTGCAAATTTTGAACAGATGCCGATATGCAAGTACGGGAAGTGCACTTGTGATCTCGGGTTTGTCTTGGAGAAGAAAAGGGAAGAGGAGAAATTACATCAATTCTTCATGGGTTTGGATGGAACTATTTGCTACACGGTGTGATCCAATCTTCTTGCTCAGGATCCACTGCCAAATCTTAACAGAGTCTATACGACTCTGATACAAGAAGAAAGAGTGAAAATAATTGCTTGCGAAAAAGAAGAGCAAGGCGAAGCTATGGCCTTTGCAGCCCAAAGCACGGCAGCCTACCGAGGTAAAGGTGAATGGAAGGATATGAACGTGGTGTGCTCCAACTCAAACACTCTGGACATGAGTCGGATAACTGTTTCCTACTCGTTGCCTACCTTGAATGGTGGGGTGATCATCCTCGTGGTGATGGGAAAGCAGGTGGCCGTGGTAGAGGACAACAACAGCAAAAGATGGGACATAGTGAAAGTCGTGGACGAGGTGGAATATCGGGTGCAAATGTTGTTCAGAAAGCAGGAGAAGGACATTCCTTCTCAGTAGCCAACGCAGTGGATACAGAGAGCTCGGGGACACCTGGACTAAGTACGGAGCAGTGGCAGACGCTTCTTGCGATGCTGAAAAGTCAAAAACCAAATGCGAGTGAGAAGATGATTGGTAAGCACAATCTTTGGATCATCGACACAGGGGCGTCAAATCACATGACGGGCAACGCAAAGAACTTACGTCATGTGCAGGAAATTTCAAGTTGTTCTATCATTTTGCCAGACGAAAATAATGCAGTAGCTATTAAAGAGGGTTCAGTCATCCTTGGTGGAAATTTGATTCTTAAAGATGTGCTTTATGTGCCGGCAACCTAATTTATGTGTTGCAATTGATAGATCATTTAGATTGTTTTGTGCAATTCACTTACAGTTTGTGTGTTATACAGGGCTGCACTTCGAGGATGCTGATTGGTGCGGGTGAACGATGAGATGGACTTTATTATTTCCGGGCCATACCGAGCATAAAGGCAATGGAAGTGAACGGTGCATGCTCCCTCGATCTTTGGCACAAGCGTTTGGGGCATCCTTCTCTGCAAGTGACCAAGTTAGTTCATGTCGTCGATCTTAAGAAGGGTAGTGGTATTCTGAATAAAAGTTGTGATGTATGTCAACGAGCAAAACAAACCAGAGACACATTTCCTTTAAGTGATCATAGAGCTTCAGATATATTTGAGTTAATTCATTGCGATTTGTGGGGTCCTTATAGAACACACTCCTCTTGTGGAGCTTCATATTTTTTGACAATTGTTGATGATTATTCTCGTGGTGTCTAGATATTTTTACTTATTGATAAGACAAAGCTATCTTAAACCTTGAAAAATTTCTTTGCCATGATTGCTAGACAATTCAATAAGGAATGGGACATAATTCACTTGTATGAAAAATTATATCCTAGAACATGGAATTGTTTTTCAAACCTCATGCACATGAACACCTCAGCAGAATGGCAAAGTTGAAAGAAAACACCGTCACATTTTGAATATTGCTCGTGCCTTGCGTTTTCAAGGTCATCTTCCAATTAGTTTTTGGGGAGAGTGTGTTTTGACGGCAGGGTACTTGATTAATCGAACTCCGTCATCGATTTTAAATGGCAAAACTCCATATGAAATTATATATGGTCAAGCACCAGAGTATGAGCATCTCCGAGTGTTAAGGTCCCTTTGCTTTGAACATTTACATGGAAGGTGCGTGATAAGTTTGTCAGTAGAAGTCGTCGATGCATTTTTGTTGGATACCCCTATGGGAATAAGGGATGTAGATTGTATGATTTGGAGACTAGAGAATTTTTTGTGTCTCGTGATGTTGATTTCTATGAGACCGAATTTCCTTATGCATTTTTAGAGAATGGCACCACTAATGATTTTTGGGACAATCATTTCTTGAGTATGTCGTTGATGAGGAGTTTTGGATTGATGGAGACTTGGTTGACAGGGGGTACTGAGGATGCCCATGAAGGACATGAGCATCAGAAGCGGGGTAATGAAGATGCACAGAATGTTCAGGAACAACCTATCAGTAGTGCTGAGCAAATGTAGCTGACCCCATTGCCCAGGAAGTTTGACCTAATGATGATGGGGATATGGATGAGCAGTTTGGCCATGGGCATCGTCGAAAATAAGCCTCGGTTCGGTTGCGTGATTATGTTACTAATACAATCCAAAAATTAAGTCCACCTGTTCATTCACCCACGCCACCGCATCTCTCAGGTACGCTCTACCCTATAGCACAATATGTGAATTGTGACAAATTTTCTTTGTGACCTAGAACTTTTCTTGCAACAATCAATGCGGACCATGAGCCAACGACTTTCTCTGAAGCTATGAAAGATGAACGATAGTGGGAGGCAATGCAACGTGAAAGACCGGCGTTGGAGAATAATGAAACTTGGGAGAGAGAGGATTTACCTCCCGGTAAGAAAAGGGTTTATAAGATCAAGTATAACTCTGATGGTACTGTGGAACGCAATAAGGCACGTCTAGTGATTTTTGGCAATCATCAAATTGAAGGGATAGACTATACTGACACTTTTGCTCTGATTGCAAAGATGGTCACCGTACGGGCATTTTTGGCCTTTACAGTAGCCAAGAAGTAGGAGGTACATCAGATGGACGTTCATAATGCCTTCTTGCATGGGGATCTCCAAGAAGAGGTATACATGAAACTCCCTCCTGGTTTTCGAGTCATAATTCCAGGAAAGGTATGTCGACTACGAAAAGCTCTCTATGGACTAAAGCAAGCACCACGATGTTGGTTTGCAAAGTTGTCAGCTGCCTTGAAATAATATGGTTTTCAGCAATCATATTCTTATTATTCACTTTTCACATTGCAAAGAGGTGTTGTTTAAGTAAATGTCCTCGTCTATGTAGATGATTTAATCATCTCTGGAAATAATCATGCAGCTATCCAAAGTTTCAAGACCTATCTCAGTGAATGTTTCCATATGAAAGATTTGGGAGCGTTGAAATATTTTTTTAGGAGTTGAAGTTGAGAGAGGTCCTGAAGGAATTTTCTTGTGCCAGAGGAAATATGATCTCGACATTATTTCTGAGGTTGGCTTGTTAGGCGCCAAACCAGCAAGTGTCTCTCTAAAGCAAAATCATCGGTTGGCCCTGGCTACTAGACGCTTGATTAACGACCTGAAACGCTATTATAGGTTGGTGGGACATCTGATTTATCTATGCTTTACAAGGCCTGAATTATCCTAATGTGTTCATGTCCTCTCTCAATTGATGCAACAATAGAGAGAGGAACACTGGGAGGCTACTCTTTTCGTGGTGCGTTATTTGAAAGGAAATCCAGGCCAAGGTATTTTGTAATGAATGCAATCTACGATTACATGGTTGGTGTGATGCGGATTGGGCAGGGTGTCCTTTGACTAGACGATCACTCACGGGATGGATTATTTTCTTGGGCACTTCACCCATATCATGGAAGACTAAGAAACAACATACAGTGTCTCAGTCATCCGTAGAAGTAGAGTATAGATCCATGGCCATGACTACGTGTTCCCAACCTATTATGGTCGTACCCAAGGGCCCAATAAGGGTCCCATTTCACCCGAACACGTCAATGGATTCAACAGTCAATTCTTCAACGCTTCGAACCGGTCAAAGTGCGCACACCCAAGTCACGTGCATTCTTTGGTTCACACGCCTCACGCGTGACTTAGTCACCATTTATTTTATGTCAACGTCACTTATGGTAGCACGTTCGTCACACCAAAACCACCCGAGAACTTTTTCACCAAAAACATCAACCGACGGCGCAACCAGGGCAATGAAGTCAAGGGGCAAAGGCCTTGGCCAACCCCATGGGGTTGGCCTCGGCCTGCCAAGGGGGGTTGGCTTTGGCCTTCCCCTCTCGGTTCTTCACTCACGCAACTTCAACTTCGTTGTGACTTAGGCACCTTGTTCATCACGTGGGTACGATTCACGTTGACATGCTCGTCGCAACACAACTTTTGGATTTGTCTTTGTCCATCAAAACACCTTCCGTCGGCACGCCCAAACTTCAATGAAAGGGGGAGTAGCCTTGGCCTCCCTTCATGAGAGTTGGCCATTAGCCTTGGCCAACCCTTAGGGTCGGCCTTGGCCTCACCAAGGGGTTAGCCTCGGCCTCCCCAGGGGTGGTGGCCTTGGCCTTCCCCCAATCTTTGGCCTATGGCCTCCGCTCCTGCATGCACTTGTTTTTCTCAAGTCTTTGCACCTCCCCGATGTTTACGGACATTCGTACATCAACCTCGCGATGTCCGTCGTGCATCAACCTCGCAACGTCTGACTTGCATCAACCTCGCGACGTCCGTCGTCCATTAACCTCGCGACGTCCGTCGTCCATCAACCTCGCGACGTCCGTCATACATCAACCGCGCAAGGTCCGTCGTCCATCAACCTCGCGACGTCCGTCGTGCATGAACTTCATGACGTCTATCGTGCACGAACCTCGTGATGTTCGCCGTCCATCAACCTCACAACATCCGTTGTCCGCGACAGCGCATCGCTCCCACGATGCCCGTAGCCCAAAGTCGCGCACTACCACCGAATGACCCGTCACTGACGACCGCGTACCATCACTTCCAACTTCGTCATTACTACATGTTGCATTCATCATGACAGGTACACTCAGCTCAAATCCCATCTTTGGAACACCCGACACGTGCCCGTGCACCGTCTCCGTGACGTTCGTTGCCACGCCCATACGCCATTTTTATGACATATGCCCCGACACCAAGTATTGTCTCCGCGACCTTCGTCGCCGTGCCCATGCACCACTTTCATAACATGTGCCACGACACCAAGTATTGCTTCGCGACGTTCGTCGCCTCACCATTTCCATAACATATGCCCCGGCACCAAGTATTGTCTCCGCGACGTTTGTTGCTGCGCTCGTGCCCCCGACACCTTACTCGCTTCGCCGCGCCCATGCACCGTGCCACAACACAAGCGTGCCCATTGGCTCTCTGTGACACTACCATGCTCCTTGCATCAGTCCATCCTTTCACCACACCATGCGCTCTTTACCTTGGTCGTGGAACATGCTTCAACCCACTCTTCGGAGTCTGCAACACCGCGGGGATAGGCGACTCCTCCGGGACATTATCTCCTCCAGGGAGCTCTTCAACTCCCCTTCTGCCAGGTAGACGGTTCCTCCGGGATACTACCTTGACGCGCTCTGAGTGCTCTGGTACAAGGACTCACCGCGGGGATAGGCGACTCCTCCGGGACACTATCTTCGCCAGAGAGCTCTTCAACTCCCCTTTCGCCAGGTAGACGGCTCCTCCGGGATGCTACCTTAGCAAGTCGGGTAGACGGCTCCTCCGGGATGCTACTTTGACTCGCTCTGAGTGCTCCGGCACAAGGACTCACTGTGGGGATAGGCGACTCCTCCGAGACACTATCTCCTTCAGGGAGCTCTTCAAATCCCCTTACGCCAGATAGACAGCTCCTCCGGGATGCTACCTTGGCCGGCCAGGTAGACTGCTCCTCCGGGATGCTACCTCGGCCTACAGAATAGGCAACTCCTCCGGGACATTATCTCCGTCAGGGAGCTCTTCAACTCCCCTTCTGCCAGGTAGACGGCTCCTCCGGGATACTACCTTGACGTGCTCTGAGTGCTCTGGCACAAGGACTCACCCGCGGGATAGGCGATTCCTTCGGGACACTATCTCTGTCAGGGTGTCTTCGTGACTGGCCTACGTGCTCCGGCATTGGGGGCTCGTATCGGTACCCCTATGGACTATGACCCCCAGGTCACTCCAAGACGGGAGCAGGTCTTCGGAGGGCATTGCACCTAATCTGCCTGGCAGTTGGGCGTCGGGTCTTCCCCACCACTGCCAAGCCTGTGGGACTCTGCAAGGGCTTGGATTGGAGGCTAGATCAAGGGGTTTCTCTGGCCATACTGACGCTGTGCGAGCCAGCCTTTCCAGACAAACAGAGCGATGCTGTGCGGGGCAGGCCGGGTGAATATGCGATTCGACAGTCTGCAGAACACCGACAGCTGTGAACCCCTCGGTGACGTGTCACTTCCGGGGAACGCCACGTGTCACGTGATGACATCATCATCTCAACCTCTATAAATAGAGGTCTTGAGAATTCATTTAGAAGTTGGACATTTTCAAAACACTCTCACTTTCTCACTCTAGAATCTTAGAGAGAGAAACATATAGGACCCTGACTTCAGACCTAAGCATCGGACTGTGACTGTCGTTGTGTATTCACTCTGCGTCATCGCCCTCGCAGCACTGCCATCCTCAGGCTCTGTCTGGGAAGCCCTTGGTCTCTGCCCTTGCTCCACCCTTGTTGTGTCTTACTTTATCACACTTGGCATCTGACTCGGACTGCATTCCTTGTGGCACCTCCACATCGACTACGAACTCACTTTCATTGGCATCACTACAGGTGAACTTCTTTGGTTGAAAGGTATTCTGCGGAGTCTTGGTGTTTCAAATAATTTTGTAATGCATCTTTCTTATGAGAGCCAAGCGGCGTTGCATATCGCCAAAAATCCAGTCTTTTACGAACGGACAAAACATATTGAGGTGGACTATCATTTTGTTCGTGATGAAATAATTAAGGACAACATTCATCCTCAGTTTGTTCCTTCTCACGCTCAACTCACTGATATATTCACCAAAGTGTTGGACGAATCACAGTTTGACCATTTTACTCACAAGTTGGGCATTCGTAATCTTCATGCTCCAACTTGGGGGGGGGGGGGGTATTGGATGTAAATATAGATATGTAATCGTTTGTATATATGGCTATATGGTTAAGATCGTGTGATTGATTACCTTATTCTTAGGAGCTTGAATACCAGATTCGTAGCCTTATTCTTAGGAGCTTGATTAGCCTTACTCTTGTATATATAGATATTTTCAGTAATGAGAAGATCATGGTTCCCATGTAAATTAGCAATGTGGCGGTTTCGAAGGCGAAGATAGTGGGTTCTGAAGGCGAAGATCGTGGTTCCCATGTAAATTAGCAATGTGGTGGTTCTGAAGGCGAAGATCATGGCGGTGATGTGGGTGATGGTAATGGTCCTTTAGTGGTAGCGGCGTGGTGATGGATGGAGTTATGGGGGATTCAGAGGGGCAGATTGGGAAGATTTATCACCATCGTGGTCTGATTTGGCTTTCGAAGTAGTATACGAGGTGATCAATTGGATTGTTTTGTCTAATTGCTTGCATTTTACATTCAAGAAGGTTTTGAGAATTGCGGCGGATGGATATAATGATCAGCCTAAAAGAGAAGGTGAAACCAATTTGCTAATTTGGTACTAATCCATTTTGAATTCGCTATAATAAGATTGTTCTTATATTGTTGAGTATTAAGGATTATGTTCCCTGAATTGGGGTGTTTGCTAGGTCCTTGGCAATTTGATATATATAATGTATATATCTGTGCACCATGGGTCACCGTTTATGATCTATTTTCTTGTATATAATTGGTTGGTTGGGGCTAGTACATTGAATTATACATGCTTGTTTTGATGCAATTCCTCTTTGCGCATTTGGGCTTGGTATCTTATATGTGTGGCTTGTAGTGTGCGGCTGAAATAATAAAATTGGGTGCAGTGAATTATTAACGAGAGAGAGAGAGAGAGAGAGAGAGAGGCAAATCTGCTAGTGAAATGAAAAAAAAGGAACAAAAATTATGAAAAAAATAAGAAGGAAATTAAAAAGGAGAGATAGAAGATGGACGGTTTTGCCCTCACTTGATAGGTCATGTACGGAGCACATGACCATTTAACAGAGAGGATTAACCGCGGCTGACGGAATGGCTAGATTTAACATATTTGTGAGTACAGTGACCAAAATGGCACAAAAAAATGTTTAGTGACTTTCATAAAGAAATGGGTCATAATTTAGTAGCTATTTGTGCCTTTTACTCTTTATTTTCTAGATTGTGTTGACTTCCGTAAGAATAGATCAATATTTGAAACAATGCCTTTAGTTTAGAGAACTTAGAAAATTTTGTTATGGTAATTCAACATATTAAGTGCCCACCTCATGCAAAAGTTCTGGCTCCGCCACTCTTCAAGTACAGAATCGATCTGGGATATCAATCAACGCTAGTATATAGGAATTGTGGGACTCAAAAGATCCAATGACAAGTCATCAATGGAAGAAAATATTCAGTGGTTGTCTAACGCCACCTCATCTGTTTAGGTAGTTTTAGACTATCATTTATATTTTACCAACTAAACAATATTGTCAACTGCTAAACCTTAACGTAGTTCACCATGGTTACAGAAAACTTAAAATTCAAAATTTCATAAATTTTAAACAGTCCGCCTAATATTTTCCACCACCATCAATTATCAAGTCTCACTGATACCATTTCTTCCATGATATAACTTCTTCCTCTTTCTCTTGACTTTCTAGCCGCCACTGTTGCCATCTACGGTGACAACATGTCCACCATCACTGGAGTTTTACTTTGCAAAGAATATCCAAGTTTCTACTTATGACAAGGGAAGAAGAAAGAATCATGAAGTCATGGTTATCAACATCCAACATTTCATAAGATTCTCTTCGTGGGCACACTCAGTGCCCATGTAACTAAATGAATACAAAATATGTTTTTGGAAAAATATGTAGCATTACTATCTACAAAGGCTTTAGTGTACAGCCGATCTTAAATGTGCCCATTGGAGAAAGTGTCCTTGTTTTTTTGTTGGATCAGTCCAAACTCTAAAATGATTAAATCATGTTGAAAGGGGTGGCACCTCACAGTTCAATATGTGAGTACTAAACTCAGTATACCTCTCTTACCAACCTGCCACAAACCACGAAAACGTTGCTCCATAGACAGATTCAGTTGGGAATTTCAAAAAACACCTCTTGGACATCAGTTTACATGCCACATTTTTCTTACTTTCTTGCGATAAATTTCCTTTGTAGAGATTCTTATAATTTTTAACCGCAAACTGAAGAAACCCAGTCTCAATCAGTCCTCTCTGCGGTGAATCCTTGCAACTTTGATTTAGAGTTAACAACCATCGTGTGGGTTGCAAGCGCGGTTTTTAGTGGGTGCTGCTGTCGTGATGCGAATGCGAATCTCATAAAAAATGGTGTCCTTGTGGTTGCTGGAATCAACAAGAGAGAGAGAGAGAGAGAGAGAGAGAGAGAGATGAAATTAATGTGCATTATAATAGAAAATTTTTATTCTAAGCAGGCATTTCAAAATTTTCACAAAAAAATTGGATTTCAAACTTTTAGTTAACTATGGTTAATGATTTCTATCTAACTAGACAGCTGCCTTACATTTCAACTAATGTTGTGATTTGTCACAATATTAATGGTAGTCTAACGTCACCTGAACCGATGAGATGGCGTTAGACAACCACTGAATACTTTCTCCATCGACGGATACCCTGCCACGACAAATATTTATCCCAACCCCAGTTCCCATACCCTTTGATTTATCCCAAGAAACGCGCAAAGGCACATTGTCTAGCTAAGATAGGACTAAGGTCTCTCGCTCTCGTCAGATCAAAGGGCGGACAAGCCCAGGACTCTCCACCTAGCCTGAGGCTACCTAAGGCTACGATCCTCTTCAAGGGTGTCAAGTTTTATCTAGCTCCACATGTGGTTGCCTCCCTTCCTAAGACAATCTCTTTGGTGGGGTATAACCATGCGGGCCATAATGGTCCCATGCTGTTCGCTATCGGTGCTCTTCCGCTCAGCGTCCATCTTCTTAACCCTAACCAATTTGGCCCTTTGCCTACAACTCTTGTGGCACCGTTTTAGGTGACTATGGACAAGACAACATTTAAAGAGCTCAAAAATCCCGAGAAGTTGTACCTACTAGTTTGGACATACCTTCATGTTTAAGTAATTGAGAAAAAAATGATGGAAATGGTCTCAAAGCACCATCAAGGTAAAAGAGAACAATGACAAACAAGTTAGTGGGGACGTGTGGTGATCTATGATAAGGTAAATGGGGCGTAAACGTGATCGTGGTTGGGTGCTTGAGCACCTGTAGGTACACAGGCACATAAGATCACATTGTCATAGCTGGGTCGGCTATTAATGATCAGATTGTGTAGATTAAAACTAGAGCGTCACATGTTAGTACTAGATGAGGATGGATCAACAAAATAGTTGTTTATTTATACACATAAAGAACGTAAACAATGAGTTAATTATTTAGCAGAATGAGAATACATTAAGAACGTGGGTATGTATACTTGACTCAACCACTGCAAAGCTCGAATCGCTCCTTGTGTGGGATGCTATTGGCTTAGTTTACACGAGGATGTGTTTTATTTTATATTTGTTGTTATATACCGAAAGGGGCAATGTTGAAGCAAAAGATGAAGAAATAGAAATATAACAAATTCAAGGACTATAACAAAGCTAAGCATGCAATAGAAAGAAGAGCGTAGGTAGGTAGAGAGAGAAACAACTCATGAATTTGACTAAAATAACGCCTATTTCTTGTTGGACTTGCATGTCAGGTGTACCTGACTTTCTTTACGAAAATGTACTATAATGATAATACTTCTCTCTCCTTCCTAAAATAAACGCATAGACTGTAATTTTCTTCCGTCCATCACGAATACTTGCTGTGAACACGTAGTTAATGCATATTACTCACCCATTTCCAAAACTAATCTAGCTACTCTTGGTATAACTGACTTTTGGTCTTTCTATCTAAGGACAAAAAGTGAAATTCAAGTATTGACTTTTACTTTCAGAGAGCATTTGCTATGTGAAGTTCGGAGTGAGACACACAGGTCACTTTACCCAATAGAAGTTTCAGGAGGAATTATGATTATGATGCCTAATTTTGTTCCGAAATGAATCCTTTGTCTCCTGTTAAAATCGATAAAGGGCCTTTAGCAACAACAACAAAAAAATTGTCATTAAGTTATAATGTAAATAAATAATTTGGTCCCTTATCTTTGGTCCAAATTTTGAATTTTTTTCCTGAAAAGTTCTTTGAATCCAAAATTTGTGCACCATTTGTCCTTAAATTTATTGGTTAGTCCTTCTGGTGATCACAGCATGAGAACTCATGGTATACTACTTACATGGTACTAAAATTGATGAGTAAGATTCGACATGACAAGATGAAATTCAACAAATCAAGAGTTAAATATACTCTTCATCACTCTCGCTGTGATGCAAATTTTATCTTAGTTATTGGACTTCAATTGATATTAAAGTGACTAATGAATTCTTCATTTCAGCTAATCGGGTCATTCTGTTAATTCCAGGCACTCATAGGTTCCTTGATTCCCTAAATGAGGAGCAAATCTGTCACTTTTGGATAATTTAAGTTTTGCGTTGACTTTTTACTTCTTTTCTCTACTACTCCTTACATTGCCCAACTAGCTTATGGTACCACTGACCCACCTCCGCCACCGCAACCAAACAAATTCACACACACAAAAAAAAAGAAACATACACAGACACAAAAAATTCAATTGCGCGCACGCATATAACACACAATCGCCTACACACATTCACTTACACACACACACACTCAAAACATACACTGCCACACACACATTCACAACACATACAAAACCAATCGTCCACACTCACACACAAACATAATCTATCACGCGGGGGCTTCTGCACATGCACATGCACATGCACAATTAGTCATAGATTTAATATTTGATTTCTTTCTCCCTCAACGAGGCTGTTGGGTGGGATAATGATGCT
The DNA here is from genome assembly GCA_033070095.1 of Escallonia herrerae. Classification (NCBI taxonomy): domain Eukaryota; kingdom Viridiplantae; phylum Streptophyta; class Magnoliopsida; order Escalloniales; family Escalloniaceae; genus Escallonia; species Escallonia herrerae. The sequence goes on along the minus strand of JAVXUP010002403.1, from coordinate 85,287 downwards.
TAAGACCTAATATATGCAGCTGCGTGGCAAGTATGTGTTTTCTACGTGCGTGATTGATTATGTGTGAGTGTGTGCTGTATATGCATGTCTTGTGTATATGTGCGTCTGTATGCAATTGATTTTGTATGTGTGTGAGTGCGCGCGCACACGCTATTGATGATGTATGTGTCAGTGCGTGTAATGGATTGTGTGACACGTCACCAAAGGATCCACAAGTACCGGTGCTCTTTTGGACTATTAGTACCCATATTTGCGCAGCCTGCCCCAGACAGCTTCGCTCTGCCTGTTTAAAACGGCTGACCACACAATGTTGGTATGATCAGAGTAAGCCCTTGCCCTAGCTACCGGTCCAAAGCCCTTACTGAATACCACAGGGGTGCATCAAGAGACGCGAAGAGAACCTGACAGTGGTGAGGGAGAGTCCCTACGCCTGACTGCTAGGCAGATGCCCTCTGAAGAACCTGTTCATGTCTCGTAGTGACCCGGGGGTTACCATCCTGGGGGGCTGACGATCACCTATAATGTGAGTGCTACATGATCACAGCTCAGGTGTGCCTAGTGTCATGCAAGCCGCCTCAGGCAGAGATAGCTTTTGTGGGAACAAGCCTATCTCACTGTTAAGGGTCCTTATGCTGGAGCACTTTGAGTAGAGCCCCTCAGAATTCTACACTCTAGAGAGTGGGTCGAAGCATGTTCCATATCCATGGTGGGGGCACATGGTGTGGTGAATAAGTGCGATGCTTGGGGACATGTGATATGAAAGTGGCGAATGGGAGTAGTGCCAGGGGTTCTAGACATGAAAGTGGCACACGTGCGCGGTGCCAAGGGCAAGAGACATGAAAGTGGCGCATGGGCACGGTGCCGGGGGGATGAGAAATGAAAGTGGCGCACAGGGAAACTTCTATCATAGTATGGTGCCAAGGGCACAAGTCATGAAAGTGGCACACGGGCGTGGTGACATCTATCGCGAAGTGGTGCTAAAGGCACATGACATGAGAGTGGTGCACGGGCACGCGACGTCTGTTGTGAAAGTGGGTGTCGTGTCAGGGGCACGTGAGCATGAACGATGCATGGATGCAGGCGACGGGTGTCGCAGAGTCAGCGTGAGGGCAAAAACAAGCGTCTGGAGACGGCGTGCGGGTACATGCAATGGTGGGCATTGTGGATGATGCATAGACCCTTGAAGAGAGATGAAACTGCCAAGGGGAAGGCGAGGGTCAACCCTTACAGGAAGGACGAGGCAGACCCCCTTGGGCCAGTGTCAATGCGCGCTGATGGCAATCATTCTACTAAAACAAGGAGTTCCACAGCCCATGTGCAACGAGCGCGTTTCCATGAGTCGTGCAAAAAAAAAAAAGGAATTTCTTAGCGGTGAAGAAACAAGAAAAAGGAAAATGGGAAAAGGTGCACATGACTTGCACATTTTGCATTTTGACCAGTTACAAGCGTTGAAAAATTGATCGTTGACTATACCAATTATTGCGCAAAACGGGACCCATAGTGGGCCCATGGGTGCAACCAAGATAGGTTGGGAACCGGGGGGGGGGTATCTGAGGGCATTGGCCTATGGCAGTATGGTGGTGAAGAAGAAAGAAGAAGAAGAAAATGAAAGGGAGAGAGAGAAAGAGAGAGACAGAGAGAGAGAGTCAGAGATTCACCCATGGATTAAGTCACTTGGCAAACTTAGAGCTAACAGAAGTTAACAGAATGACCTAATCAGACAAAATGACAAGTTCAATGATCAATATAACAGTAATCAAAGTCAAGTGACAATTTTGCATTAAATTATAATAGTCAATTGCATATAAATCACAAATCAAAGTTGCTGGATCTTTTATGAGTTGGACATCTTAAGGACCTTGATCATTTACCTATTTTTTTCTTTTTTTAACTAAATCATTTTCACCTCTACAAAATTTTAAAAGAACTTTTAAACTTTTACCGCAAATACTCACATGTTGTTATTACTTTGGTAAGTTGAAATATCGAATGTGTGTGCTCATGTGTGTGCGTGTGTGTGTGTGTGTGTGAGAGAGAGAGAGAGAGAGAGAGAGAGAGAGAGAGATTCACCCCTGGATTAAGTCACTTGGCGGACTTGGAGCTAACAGAAGTTAATAGAATGACCTCATTGAACAAATTGACGAGTTCAATGATCAATATAACACTTATTGAAGTCAAGTGACAATTTTGCATTATATTACAATAGTCAATCACGTATAACTCACAAATCAAAGTTGCTGGATCTTTTAAGAGTTGGACATCTTAAGGACCTTGATCATTCACCCGTTTTTTCCTTTTTTAGCTAAATCATTTTCACCTCTACAAAATTTGTAAGAACTTTTAAACTTTTACCGCAAATACTCACATGTTATTTTTTACTTTGGTAAGTTGAAATATCGAATGAACGTAGAGGTATCAATTATTTACTTGCAAAGATAAATGACCAAAATATGTGCTAACTCGCGAGTTCATTATCAAAGTTAATAATACGTGACTAATTTGCATTAAGGACAATATTATGTACCAAAATCCCTAGCACTTTCAAGATGCTCGTATCAAATCAAAACCTATGAAGTTAAATCTATTGACGAGTTATGTGCTAAGAGTTTGTGAAATTACTATGTTTTATATGCTTACAATGATATCTCTTTCATTTTATTTTTCTTTTTCTTCTTTTGCACTTATAGGAGTTTTTATTATTTTTAGTTTGCCGCTGGAGGTAATGCAGCCGAAATCATTACCTAATAGGTTGGTTTCAGGTTGTGAAGTAAACTTTTGTTTGGTTTTTCTTTTTAATTATGGTGGCTTTGAGGTGCTAAAAATAATCGGTTTGTATAATGCTTCGGCACAAATTAAAAAAATAATCTGTGAAATTATTAATCTTTAATTTTCATTCATGATGTTTGTTTTCTGCAGTTATGAAAGTTTATGTCTTTATTTCAAATTGCTTTTAAGTTGGTAATAGTAAAATTAAATTATAATAGGCTGGTAGATTAGTTAACTAAAGTCTTAGAAGATCTAGATACTACTTCTCAGTTTAACTAGGCCTACATTTAACTCTTTAGTCAGCGAGTGAGAGGGTTTGTATGTTTTGAGATTCGATCTTCATTGTTACTGCGTCATCAATATCTTTTTCTTATCTTGCCCAAAAATGTTTTAATTCAGCTACGTGACCGAAGTTCTATAGTAAGTACCGTTTTTGTAAGTGTATTTCCAAGCTTGGGATTTTATTGTTTGCAATTTGGTCCGTGATGGCTGTGTTAAAATTGATCGGAAATTTTCTAACTTTTTTTGGGCTTAACTCAAGGTACATTTAGTACTACTCTAAGTCGATTGTGAGCCGCGCTAACACAACTGGAATGGGTTTGAGGAGTCTGCTAATGAAGGGATTTGGAAGATGGGATTGCTGGGATTCAAGAACATGAAAATGAGAGGACTTCAAAGATATACGGGATCGCTTAAGTATTTGTCGTATTAAAATGGAGTAAATGCTTTTGACCCCCTGTACTGTATGGCGGTTGCAAAATGGCCCCCTCTTCTAAAAAAAGTTGAACTAAACCTCCCTATACTCGTTAAAACTGGGCAAAAATGAACGGCCGTTACTGAGCTTGTCAAAATATGAAAACTACCCTTCTTTTAAACACAGTCGTTCTCAAACAATTTAGGGTGGGTGAAGGAAGACTCGAGAGAATAGCAAGGAGCAGCGGCGGCGGGGCAAAGGGCGGCGTGGAGGGGGGTGAGAAGAGGAAGGAAGAGAAGGGGGTCACCGTCGTCGACGGGGGAAGGGCAGCAGGCAGAGCGCGGGGCTGCTACGGCTGCGTGGAACGAGGGGAGAGAAGAGGAAGGAAGAGAGGGGGAGTCGGCATCGCCGATGGGATTGCGGGGGCTATGGGGACGTGGGGCTGTTGCGGTAGCGACGGGCGGGGGGAGAGAATAGGAAGGAAGAGAGGAGGGCGGCATTGCCGATGGGGGGAGGGGCTGTCAGCTAAGAGGGGTTGTTGCAGCAGCGGGGGGTGGGGGAGAGAAGAGGTAGGAAGAGAGGGGCTGGGGAGAGAGAGGAGGAGGGGTCGGTGTCACCAACAGGGGGAGAAGGGCTGCCGGCGTCACCAATGGGTTGGCTGCACAAAGGGGTTGGCGGCGTTGGAGTGGAAGTGATTAGGGTTTCTGTAGGGGAAATTAGGGTTGGGGAAATGTACAGTCGGGTCGGGTGGGTTCAGATGGGCATGGAGCAGGTCACGGCAGGCTCTGTCTGTGACTGCGCGGGTAAAGGCGGGTGCAGGTCAGGGCGGGCATGGGTCGGTTATGCCCACTGGATTTTTGAAATTAAATTTCAAAAATTCAGAAATTCAATTTTTTTTGGCTCTAGAGTGGCCTTTAAAAGGAAGGTTTGCAGATGAATTGAAATGAAAATTGTCACTTTTTGCAAATTTTCTAGGGTTTGCAAGTGAACTGAAATGAAAATGGTGAATTTTTGAGTGATTTTGGATAAGTGTTTAGTATTTTATTAGTTCAAAAGGGTAGTTTTGTAGTTTTGGACGCCAAACATTTCCCGCCCAAAAAGTGTGTTAAATTGGATGGAAACCGTCCATTTTGTCCAGTTTTAACTAGTATAGGGAGGTTTAGTTCAACTTTTTTTAGAAGAGGGGGCCATTTTGCAACCGCCTTATAGTACAGGAGGTCAAAGTGCATTTACCCCTATTAAAATTACCACTTTTATGTAGCATTTCAGTTAAGTTGATAGTAATAGTGTAAGAGAAAACGAAATGAAAATAGAGCAAATAACCGTGAATTTCTACATTGTATTATGAATCCATCTGAGGGAGTTATCTAAATGTTACCTCTGCACTTGTAACTTACTTTAGTAATCGGCAATTTTTTTTAGTAAAAGTCCGTATATTCCATTAAAAACTCAAAACTGTACAAATTGATTACTAATTTTAACAAAACTTATCATACAACAAACTCCTTTATTAATCACCGGTGCAGCCTTCAATTCTTTAACACCGAACTGTTCAACTCCAGATTTTTGCATAGCTCCTTATTAGTCACCATATGATGGACTTTTGGAAAGCTACTTACCTTAGGGTTTGCTTGCTTCTGTTCATAAGTTCTCCTGTTCCTTTTCATCCAAAGGCCCTAAACAGTGGTTGCAATAGCCAGCTTGCATAGCCTTGCTCTCAAGCTCTTTCCATTGAAGTTTTGTATGACATAATGTAGTAACTGAACCAGGATTGCATAGATAGATACATTCACCTTAAGCTTTCCAAAGATCAAACTCCATACTACTTGAGCATAGGGGCATTGACCAAACAAATGATCAATGGTTTCCTGAGCTTGATGGCATAGGGAACATGTATCCTCTTGAATTATATTCCATTGCTTCAGTTTGTTTTTAGTTCTAAGGCCACCTTTACAGAGTAGCCAGAGAACTAATGAACGTTTAGGTATATTCCAGTAAACCAAACTAGCTTCCACCAAGTTGCCTCCAATGCTTTAGTTCTAATTGTATTCCATGCTGTATTAGTGGTAAATTTTCCATTAAGGTGTACATTCCATTTTACTTGATCTGCATGATTCACGAGAGGGGGCACATTCATTCTAGGTATATGATGATCCATTTTACTGGTCTCAAGTTAGGCAGCTTCCAATTACTTCCTTCCAAACTTGCAGGTACTTTGGTATGAATTGAAAGACCAGAATCATATACTATTCTCTGACCATAACCATGTTGTGCTTCTAGTTCCAATCTGATATATAAAGAATTTCTATTGAGCTCTGATCTTCAGGATTTTACACCAAGGTCCATGACATATTCACATGTGGCTTAAAAGTCCACATATGCTTCTCTTTATTGATGTATATATGGCACCATTTTACCCATAAAGAGTCTTTTTTGTGTGCCAAGTCCCTAAGTTGTCCGCATATATTAGCTTTATTCCACTCCTCTAATCTCTTTTTTTCGGACCTCCCTCCTTTTTAGGTAAATAGAGATCGGTCCATGCCACTTTTGCACTTTACATTTCATACATTTTCCATACCATATAAATGCTCTTATCTTGCCCTCAATTTGTGTAATTATCTTCATTGGCGAGATGAAAATACCACACCAGTATACATGCATACTAAGTAGTACTGATGTAGCCATTTGAATCCTCCCAGCATATGCTAAATATTTATTGACCCAGCTAGAGATTCTTATTTCCAATCTTTCCACCAAGACTTTGGAGCCCTTGTATTATAATTTAATTGAGATGAAAGGCACTTCTAGAGAAGTGACAGGGAATGTACCAATGGATACGTCAATCTGGTTTGCTAGGCTTTAAGCAGTCTCCTTATCCGCTCCATATAAGTAGATAGAGCTTTTTTCCAGGTTAAGAGCTAAACCAGCCATCATCTCAAATTCTGTCGATGCTTGCTTGATTGATTAGAATCAATGCAGACTGTTCTGCTTTGGCTAGGATAAATAAGTAATTTGCAAAACACGGATAATTAATCAATAATTCCTTGCATTTTGGATAATGTGTGAAGCTTAGTTGGTTGGCATAGTAGTCCATTAGGTCAGAGAATGTCTCCATCATCAAAAGAAATAGATAGGGTGGCATAGGTCCCCTTGTCTCAATCCTTTGGCACTAGCAAAATAGCCAACCATGTTTCTATTCAGAGAAATTGGAAATCTAGCTGTCTTAACACACTGCATGGTTCAGGTAATAAATTGGTTTGGGAATTGCATGCTTTTCATCACAGCTTGTAAAACTCCCAGCTCTCAGAATCAAAAGATTTTTGTAGATTAACTTTCATCACACATGTAGGAGAACCTTCTTTTATGTGATAATTTTTTACCAGCTCCTGCATTAAAAGGATGTTGTCTGCTATGTGCCTGTTAGCCACAAAGGCAGATTGCCTTTTGCTAATTAGTGTTGGTAGCACCTTCTTAATCCTTGCATAGTGCGACACCTCTCAGCCCAGGTGACGTCACTGGAGCTGAGTTGTCAATCATAAACACAATATAACCCTGCTGGATTATAGAGTAACTATATATATATATATATATATATATATATATATATATATATGTAACTCCATACACATAAAGCTTCAAAAAGGCAGCCTTACAAAAAATTTCACTACAATGTTCAGCATAAACACAACGGAAGTTTAAAATAAAATAGTTAGATCCCAAAACACGGTTGATACCGTCTTACGTTTCCATTTATAAATCAAGTCAACTTCTCCTTCCCTTTCCCAGACGTCTCACACAGTTCGGCCTTACCACCTGAAACAACACAAATAAGGAATGAGTGCAATTGCCTAGTAAAGATAACACAAGGATTAACGTGCATAAACGATATGACAGCTTCGAGGGAACAATAATCAACCCAACCATATCAAAGAATCAAGACTTCAATAAATAGCACAACATTAGCCTAATGGCCAAACAATAATTTTTTTTCCTGTCGGACTGAGCGGCTTTAAGGCCCAATAGAACAACATTATCTCCACATTTTTATGAATAGGAATAACCGATTGACAGACTGTGCAAGTGAACATTGAATCAGTAATACCCAAATCAAACATCAATGAAGTACAAGCTACTAAAATCGTGAACATCAAGATAAAGTCAAGTGCAATGTAGACTCAGAGCTGACTGATTACACTCGATCAAACACGACGGACTCGACTCGTGTGCCATACATCCTTTTTGCCGGTGATATTATTTTGCAAGCCTTTCATATAATGTCCCTTATTACGGTATGTTCATCTCAGTCTTAGGTAATTAAAAGAGACGCTATCACAAGAAGGGAACTCATAAAGAGTGTTCGTCCCCAATCAAACTATTGCCAGATTGCAAGTTACACCAACATGATGAACTAAGAGGGTGTTTTGAATTGATTCTAGATTGGTCAAACCTGATTAAATCCAGATTAAATCAGTTTTGAAGTATTTGAAAAAAAAGTAAATTGATTAAATCTGCTCTAATCTGCTCAAAACTGATTAAATCCATAATCCTCATTTTCTTAGATTAAGATTTAATCAGTTTTGGAGAATCAGGTTTGACCAAGCTATTTACCAAAATACCCTTACATATAAACAACATTAAATGCTCAATTTCAGTTTGAATACATTATACGGTAATTTTACTACACTAAACTTACTTTAATTCCTTTTTTTTTCAAACACCTTCAACAACTTTTAATCTATTAGGTTTAAAATGAATTAAAGCTGATTTAGAAACTAATTCTAATTTAATCAAAATCTACTTTTAAGAATCAATCCCAAACGGACTATAAGGGAAATGATTTCTGTTAGACCCCTCATATTTAAATGCTTAAAATAAAATAAAATTAGAGAGTTTGGGGGACATAATGGGTAATTGGAAATTCTAATATTTTTAGGAATATAAATATACATCTTTTAGGCATCTGATAGTTACGTACAATATATTTATATCTCATAGGAACACAAGGAAGTTCAGAAAAGTCTCCGGAGAATTCCTAGGGAGAGTTTTTGAGATCTTGATCATTATTCGAGGTAAGAATTTATTTTTGGGTATCGAATTGAGGTTTGTAGTTGGAATCCCTACGAATTTTTGTTATTGTTAGAACCCTAATTATAACTTTTGGGTATATTAATTTTTAGGGATTTTGATATAATTGATTCAGAAGATCAAAGTTTTGTGATTGAACTGCACAATTGGAGGTAAGGATTTACTGTTATTGAAATCTAAATCAACGTTGGACTGATCAATAGTATTTGTAAAGTTTTGATCTTTCGATCTCCCTTATTATTAGACCTCATCGGATCCACCTTGATTTGTCCGGCGGTGACACTCCTAAAAACTTCTATTCGGTCATTGGCTATTCTTGTCGATTACTGCTTCTTCGATTATTTTTCACCTTTACGTTCTTGCGTTGAATTGGAATGTTCAACAGTTTGACCGTAATATTGGTTGATGGGCTCTCTGACGATCACTGTGCCGTTGTTATTGTTTTGGAGCAGTGTACTGAACCCGTTCGCTTTATTTTCAATGTTTCTGACCGGGTGCCTTGAAACTGTTGACAGTTAATGGGTCAAGTCTTTTTTTATCAAAATGATTACTATTACCTCTTCCTTTTCCTTCATGGTTTAATGGGCCAAAGGTTAGAAAGTTTTCTTGTCCTTTCCTTGAACAAGCCTGAATACCCATGTGAATTCAGCCCTCTCTCCTTTCGTACGTGTAATTCACCATGATGGTTGTAGCCACATACCTCCAAATCTCCAATACAGCTTCATTATTGTTTCTCTTCTGTCATATTGAGTTCATACAAACTCTAATTTCAGTGATTCTATTTCTATTAAACTCGTGTATTTCTTCCGCTCAGTATATATTCAAATTCAAGTGTATTTTGAAATATTTTTGGACACTCTACTTGAATTGCTAAAAGAGGTCAAGTAATGTTTTTACTTCTTGACGTTGTGTAACGTAAAAATAGTATTTGGGGTGAGTCGTTGACCGTTACATGTATATAGTATTTAGTTTGTATCGTGTAGGCAACTTTTTTTTGTCTTGCCTAATTTATAGAACGTATTAATTTGTAATCTTTATGAGCCATGTCACAGTGTATGTGACTTTTTTGTTTCTAACTTACCTACGTGGATTGGAACGTAGGCTAGCTCAACGAAATGAGCTAGAGATCGCGATCTTATTTTCTGAACCTGGTTTCATGTGTCAGTGATGGCATGTATGACCTTATTCTGAATGGCCCTCTAGCGTCTGTCTTTGTACAAGGATGTACTTTTGACATTCTGTCTTTTTACGAAAGTATATTTTGGCACTTTAAAATTCTGTCTCGTATCTGTTCCGTTAGAGTTTTGTACCTCCAAAATTTTGTTCTTCAGATATTTTTTTTTGTATCCCTTTTGGTTGGTCCGTTGAGCGACCTTACTGGGTATTTGGCTCACTTCCTTACTGTTTTTCTCTCAGGTGATCAGTAAAAAGGGGACTGAATTCCAGGACTAGCTGTGTGATTAAGAGCTAGCAAATTTCATATCAGAGTCAGTATTTAGTAGTTTAGTTTTGCATTAGTTTGGTTATTTTTAGAAAGTACAATAGGAGGACCTATGTGGATTTGAAATTTGTTTTGGAACTCCGTGTCGGAGAAAATTTGGATTACATAAATGTTTAGGCTGCTAAGGCATTTATTGATGTATCTATGGGATTAAATTAGTACATGCTCTGAATGACCACTTGGGGAGACATTTTGATACTTTAAGGTTTTATGACTCTGCTTATTCGATATTAACGCTCCTAAAAATTCGGGGCGTTACAATTTCACCTTACGTCCTCAATCAATAAATAATTCAAGCAAGAATTTCCAGTCACAAAACCAACCGTTGTTCACCACCACAACTGAAGTTCACCCCAACATCACGCACATAGTGGACCAGGGAGAAAATTAACCACCAAATCCTCAACAAGATTCTTGACTAAGAGGGACGTCGGTACAACAGCCACCAACATCTCATATCAATCATTCAACATTCACAATACAACAAGACTATCAACAACAGGTATGCTAAGCGAAGCGAATCATAACATACAAGGAGTTGCGTTATCTTTACTTGATTGGCTTTTAGCCGATGTGATCAGTAACCTCAGATCACAACGAGAGGGGTCACCTAATCAAGCAAGACTTTGCTCGTTAGGCACTATTCAAACATAAATATGCAATCTATTCTACTCCTTCTTTATTAGTTGTTTATAATGTCTTACAACGGCCAGTTATCCTGACCCGACAATCAGATCTTTAACCTAGCCTTATTGGCGCAGTAGTATTAATACTCCATCATTTAGGCGTACTAATCTCATTCCTCACTTCCCGTTACTCAAAATTCCTAATTGCACGCATTCTACAAAAAAATTAGTGTTGACAAAACACCCCCTGATGGCCATTACCATCCAACACCCCAAAACCACTTCAAAATAACTTTTCAGATGTTTTACATCCATTCCTGGACCAAAACGTCCTTCGAAAAATTTTATAGAAAAAATTACTAAAACCCCCCGCAGGCTTACGTAAAATTATCAAAACACTCCCTGGTGGTCATCGCCCCTACAAAAATCTCAAAATTACTTTAAAACATATTTTTAAGCATCTACATTCATTTTTTGGACTAAAAAGCCCTTCGAATATTTTTTGCTCAAAAATTCCTAATCGATAATTAATGGAGCGCTCAAAATCCGGTCTGCTAAAAATAGCTATAGGCTTTGAGATGTCTCGAAACTTAATAGATTGAAGCATCTCAGCATTTTAATGTCCTCATAAAATTTCTATGCGAAACTGCATTTAATTTGCTATTTTTAATTTAACCACAAAATTTCACAAAGGTCGCGTCCGTTAACCCTTTTTCCGACCGTGGAAAAAATTTCATAAAAATAACTAAAGTCTCTTTTTTTGTACTTTGTCCAAATCTGCCTTGAACTATTTTTAAAAATTCAAACAATGGACTGTATAAAATCTAGCTACATCTAGCGACAATTACAATCATTATTCATTGCCACTTGAATTAAACACACACAGTAACTCATCTTAACACACCCACATCTTCTTCTTGCTTCCACTGCCAAGCACCCCACTCCCCACACTCATGAAATTCTCCTCTTGCCCACCTAATTTCACACTCAGAACACAACTTGATCTCCACTACACCCACATATACTTACACAAGACACCCACACATCCTCATAAACCCACCTACACACACCACATCACAACAACAGCTCCATTGCTGATGCTTTTCCCGTCCCCCTTCCCCTCTTTCTCACGAGTGCACATAACACTTACGTAATTTCACACGCTACACACCTCCTCCCTCTTTTACCAATACTTAGAGACCATCACACAACACCTTTCCTTACCTCTTTTTCACCATCAACTCACACACAAACACAGCAACACTGCTGCCATGGCAGTAGTGTGCTTCATCCACTCACCCACACACACACACACACACACACACACATTACACTTCTCACACATCACTCTTCTCCCCCTAGCAGCCTCCACAACTGCCTCTCCCTTTCCCTTTCGCCCTTCAACACCCATGTAGCACACACAGAATTCACAAACCCACTCCCCATGGCAGGTTACCCTATATATATGCCATAAACATCACTCCAATTTAATTTAATTTGAACGCTAATTGGTAATGGAAAGAGAAGGCTTACCCTTAGAGCTTTAGGGTTTTTTTTTTCTTTCTCTCTTCTCTATTTTCTTCTACTTTTCTTCCCCTGTTTTTCTCCTTTCTGTCGAATGCTCTGTTTTTCTCTCTTTTTTTTTTCCTTTTTGCTCTTTAATTATCCAAAGTTCAAATTTTTTTTAATGTACTTAGTCACCTTCTTTCTAAATAGGAGGTGCCCAAGTGTCTTTAAAATTTCCCTCCCCTCTCGACACCTCTCATGCCACTAATCACAAGTTTTGCATTTTTGACCCCACCATTTTTTATAAAATGGTGGGGGCTAAATTATAGAATAGTCAAGCGGAATGATCTTTTAATTTTGGACAAAAGATGAAGGACCAAATTGATAGTTGACTAAATAGCATCTAACCCCAAAGGGTTTGCACATTTTGGCAAATAAGATAATGGGATTTAAAATTGAGCAACTAACCTTGAGATTACATAAGATCACAATATGGTTTAAAACAGAATGGTCATTAGAAAAATGGATGGGATTTAGCATGTCTAGTTCACATACCATAACTAGAAAGGCATTTAAACAAAACAATTTAAAATATGGATTAAAGTCAAAATAATCAATGAAGGGTCTAAATTTTCTTGGCTACCTTCAAATCTAATCAATCCATTTCAATTTCATTGAGTTTTTATGGCAAAATTTACCCCTGTGATCTGTACCCTCTCTTTCCTTTCTGCTTTGACCACCACTTTCTTTATCTGCCATGAATACCCACAAACCACCTTTACACGCAGTCGCCACCATTACAAAGACACCAAATTCCTTCGTTCCCCTAATGATTTCCTTACTTTATCTCGGGTGCAATTTCACCCCCTCAGCAATCTTCAACACCCCCCACCCCCACATGTTAATGGGTACGATGGATTTTGCGATTCGGTGATGTTTCACGAATCTGAGTTCACAAAGATAGATTAGAGAGTGTGAATTTGTGAAAACTAAAAATGATATAGGGAGCACCAAAACCTTAGGGGTTGGGGGGGGCTGACTTTTTTGGTGGTGATGATGATGAGATTGTTTGACGATGGTGTTTGGGTGGTGTGATTTTGCTCTCTCTCTCTCTCTCTCTCTCTCTCTATATATATATATATATATATATATATATATATATATATATATATATATATATATATATATATGTCAAAAACTGAGAGAATGTAACATTCTCTTTCCTACTTGGCATGTCTCTTTTTATGTCATTTGACATTCAACTAATTAAGTTCACTTTTTCTCTCTTTCACATCAGCATGTTTTATTTAAAAACAAATCTCCCCCCCCCCCCCTCTCTCAATTTTAAATTTATATCACATTCTAATCTATATCTCATTTAAATTTTGAAACTTTTCTATGTTTTAAAGAAGTCTAATATGTTTTCACAATCTCACAAAATTAATCTCCCTCCTTTTACTTTATTATAAGTCATATAAAATATATATATACATATATATATGTATATATGTCTGTATATACATATAATTATGTATCGTGTTGTATTTTTTCTTATGTCGGAAAACTTTTTATACTGTTTTAGGTGAGCTTTTTTAATAAAAACCTCAACACATGGATTATTAATATTGTTACTAAAATGGTAGAAAACTCATAAAGAAGATGAAAATAGCATTATTTGTTATTATTATTCTACACATAAGTATGAACTTTTAATTAGTCGTTGTTGGTCCCGTGTACAACGCACGAGGTTAATACTAGTATATATTGAAAAACTGAGGCAAAGAGAATGTTATTACGACACTGCCAAGGTGGACACGCTTTAATTTGTTATGTGGACTTTCCTATTTTAAATTTTTTAAAAGCACTTTTGAATTTACTCACATTTGTAATAATGACTTGGATTTTTTTTCTCTCTCTCTCCCTCTTTCTTATTCAATTTTATTTGAACTCCTTTTTACCATTTGAAATTCAACCAACTAAATAGATTTTACATTTCTCTTTCTTCTAGTTCAACATATCCCACTTAAAATTTCCTAAGATTTTGCCAAAACTAATCCTCTATATATTTCCTTAAGTATTAAATATTTTCTATCATTTAAAGAAACTCAATATTTTTCATCAAATTTTCTCTCTAACTAACATAATCTCCATCCTTTTGTTTCATTACAATTTTATTTATATAGTGTACTCCATTTTTTTAATCAATTGTTGTATATTTGTACTCTTTTCTTGGTAACCTTAAGTAATATAAACCTCAACACACAATTATTGTTGTTTTTATTATCACTATTACTGCTATTAGTTGGGACAGATTATTTATATCATTTCATATACTATTTTTCATCTTCATTTGTTTTTAAAAGCTAACAATTAGTACCCATGCTTATTTTTAACGACAAAAATTGGTAAGGAAATTAATATGAAAGGTGAAAATAATTTTTTAATTATTTTTTGTCACTGCCAATTTTTTTATTGTTATTAGACATACAAATACGAGATCTATCAATCAGTACTTTGACAGTTGTTACTCCCGTGTACAACACGTGGGATCGAAACTAGTTTGATAAGAAAAGTGGGGTATTGGTTCCCTTTCATTGCGTTCGTAATGGTTCCATATGAAGTGCAATATTTCATTAAATGTGAGGGGGGGTTCAATGCATCATCTAAATTATAACCGGAGGGGGTAAAATCGTATTCGAGATGAAGTACAGACGGTCATTAGATATTCCTTCCCCTCAATTATCCATTCACTTAACCCAACTCCATATTCTCGTCAACACAATTCAAGCCCATCATCATCAAAATCACTAACCTGCCACGGGTAAAACATGGATAGTTCTTCTCTTTTCTTGACCCCTACGCAGTACTTTCTCAATTGTCTCTTGAAAACTCCTCAACTCCACCATCTGACCCCTCCCTCCTCTCCTCCTTACCACCAAATTTTCACCTTTCAGCCAATTGCCATCGCTTCTCCTCCTGCTTTCCCACCAGTCACGAGTTCTTAAAAAATGATAAATAAAAATATTCTAAATATATTGTCTATTAAAAGATGCAAAACAAATTTGAAATCTCTGGTTGGTATATTGGGCACCAAACAATTTTAATCCAATTGTATCTATGATCAACAAAGCTGGAAGGTTTTTTTTTTTCTTTTTGTGAGTTCCGGGCGACGATTGTGACAGCAGTGTTGGCCATGGTGGTTTTCTGGTGGTGGTGCTAGCAGTAATGGTCTAAAGTATGCTGATGGTGGTGGTAGAGCTGTTGCGATAACTATGGCTCTATGTTAGATTTCCTCCGATGTTCTAAGGTGACAATCACATATACGATGGTGGCTGCGAGAGACAACTCATATATAATATCATGTCTCGACGACTTTTCTTCACGTGGATGGCACATAGGGACGATCGTCTACAAAATTGTAACGGGGAGCTGATTTTGGATCTAATTATTGTAATTTGGAGACACTCAAAATCACATTTGTTTAAATGAGTTAACCCTTTGCAACACAACAGAGGTTGCAAACAGATTTTCAATTGTTGTCACCAAAGAGTCTTTGATCTGACTGTCATCTTTTGCATCGCAAAATTTGATCGGCGTCGGAACGCCACCTATCTCGGATCGGTTGACGGCGACGGCGACTAACGGACTACTAATATAAGAAAACAAGTCAACCCGTGTAGTATGACTCACTCCTACTACGTGTCCGCTCCTGATTCGTCCACCTTCCCCGTAACCGCTACTCCAGAAAAAGGCAAAGCAAAATCTCACTCAATCACGTGACACCCACGAGCTCCTCCCTTGACACAATGTCAACGTGCAATGTGTGTGTGTGAACTGAACCCCCCGCCCCGACATACTCGCCTCCTCTTCAACCCCTCTCTGCAATAAAACACACACTCGTCAGTTTCAACTCCATCACCCCCACATTAAAACCTCCCCAGATCCCAAACCAGTTATCCCTTTTTCTCTCTCGAAGAGATCACCGATGGCCACCAAGCATCGTCTCGCCCTTTCCCTCCTCCTCCTCCTATGCTTCAACGCTTTCTTGGTTACTCTTTCGGAGAAGCCCGGTAACACTGATACCGACGAGGATCTGTCGTTTCTCGAGGAAGAAGACTCCGTCCCGTCGCATTCGAATGAGGCCGGCGATTATGAAAACTATGATGATTTGGTGGACTCGTTTACGGGCGGTGGAGATGAGGAGGAGGAGGAACCGGCACCGTCCATTGACGAGAGCGACGTGGTGGTGCTGAAGGAGTCCAACTTCAGTGAATTTGTGGGGAGAAACAAGTACGTGATGGTGGAGTTCTACGCGCCCTGGTGCGGGCACTGCAAGACGCTGGCGCCGGAGTACGCGGCGGCAGCTACGGCGCTGAAGGCGGAGGAGGTGGTTCTGGCGAAGGTGGACGCCACGGAGGAGGCGGAGCTGGCCCAGAAGTACGGCGTCGAGGGGTTTCCAACGCTGTATTTCTTCGTTGACGGCGTTCATAGGAATTATCCCGATCAGAGGAGCAAGTAAGTTCTTAAGACCTTTTACTTTCTCCGTTCTATCGCATTTGACTTTTTACAACTTCCCTGGATAGATTTAGTACCGGTAAACCTTGAAGTTGCTTTTATTCTAGCTCGACTTGAGTTTGATTCAACGTATGCATGGTATTACATCTATCACAGGGTTTGCAGAAGTGAAGGAAGAGGTAGTATTGTCAATGTGAAATCTTTATATTTGCTTTGGAATGTGTTTTTTGCTTTGGTTTATCTTGATTTTATGATATGTTGAGTGCAAGATGTTTAAAGGGAAAAAGGTATCATGAAGTGGTAAAAGGTATGTATTTTCTTTGGAATGTGTTTATTGCTCCGGTTTATCTTGATTTTATGATATGTTGAATACAAGATGTTTAAAGGGAAAAAGGTATACTTGAAGTGGAAACTCAACAAAATTGACGGAATGCTTAATGGGATTCTGAGTCCCTTCGTTGTTTGAATAGGGAAAACACAACAGAAATAATCTAACACGAGTGTTAAACTAATTTGAATTGGTGACGGCTTCAATATCGAAAGGTCCATCATATATGACGAAAATATGCATTTATTTCTTAATTATTGAGAAAAAGGGAGGTATGCATGTGAATGACAAGTAGAGCATAATGGGTTCTATTTCCATATCGGAGACAATTTGTAGATACTTTGAAAGTTATACTTTCTTCTTCTCGTATTTTGGTACTGGTGTGAAGGTTAAACATTTTTTGTACAGTAATTCTACAACGAAATTAACCGCAAACCGCTAAAGGGTTGCTGAAATGAATCCAAAATCTTCTTGTTTTTGAGGGTAATTATGATATATCATGTAATTTTATGATCCACCGTTAGAAAAGGGTACAAACTTTGGAACGTCCCCAAGGGGATATTGGTACCAAAATTGTGTATAAGAGGGAACGCTTTCCAGGGAATGTAGAATGTTGGTTAAGATTCATGTAAAGCTGATGTGTTGTTGTTTGTGCATGGAAACCATTTGATATCCCTTTTGCTAGTCAAGAATTAAAGTCTCCTATTGTGCTTCTTTTGTGAGCATGCTTGTAATTCTATTTGCAGAGATGCTATTGTCACTTGGGTGAAGAAGAAGACGGGACCTGGTTTATACAACTTGACAACAACTGAGGAGGCAGGACGTATATTGGCTGCTGAATTGAAAATTGTCTTGGGCTTCCTTGACACCTTAGTGGTATTTACTCTATCGTTTAGGTTTTGCCGCAGACTTTAGTGTTTCTGTTCATTTTTTTTTTTTGGGGTATTTTTGGTGTTCTCTAGCCATTAAAGGTACTGTCTAGCCATTAAAATCTTAGCAGCTTAAGTGTGTCAAGAGTCCTGTGAATAGAATATAGTCCTACTGCTAAATTATGCAGCTCTAGAAAGTTATTTTAGTCAGATTTGGGTTTAGTTTTCTTTTCCAAACTAAAACCATAGTACCTCTGGTAGTGGAGCTGGTTCATGACTATTTTTTGAATGGTCAAACTACAACATATAACATAAAAATCAGAAGTTGTCTGAGCTTTAAACTTTTCAAGTGCAGTGCTCTTCTAATATCCTGTATTTCAGCTTTGTATCTTATGACATTTGTAGGGTCCAGAGAGTGAGGTACTTGCTGCTGCTTCAAAGCTGGAGGACGATGTCAATTTCTACCAGACTGCCAGTCCTAATGTGGCAAAGCTCTTCCACATTGACCCCCAAGGGAAACGCCCAACTTTGGTCTTGTTAAAGAAGGAGGATGAAAAAATAAATCACTTTGGTTTGTTTCTATGTCATCTTTGGCTTGGAAATTACTTTTTACTGCCTTTACTAACTTAGATATACAGGGGGTCAGTTCTCAAAATCAGCAATTGCTGAATTCGTGTATAAGAACAAGCTTCCTTTGGTGACTAACTTTACTCGGGAAAGTGGCCCACTTATATTCGAGAATCCAATTAAGAAGCAGGTAATACATTATGCTGCCGCTTCGCTTAAAGTAGGCGACTCTTCTTTTTATCGGTCATAACATATTGGTCTATGTTTGTTTGGCAACCCCCTTTTCAGTTGTTACTTTTCACTTCTTCCAGTGATTCTGAGAAGTTTATACCTATATTCCAAGAGGCAGCAAAAGCTTTCAAGGGAAAGGTGAGTGTATGAACTAGTCAATGCAAAAATATTCTGAATCGTGATTATCTGTTAATAGAAACTTTTCCTAACTTGCATTTTCCTGTAGTAGTAGTTGTTAACTTGTATTTCCTTCTTGATTATTGTCATTCTGTAATTTCGTATTTTCACTTCCAAAATGATTCTTTGTTCTTATGTAATGAAAAAGTATCAACTTGCTTGGTTGTCAAATTTACAGATCGTAAAACTTCAACCAAAATGACGTGTTCTTTTACTGAATCAAGTACTATTCGTTGTGAAAGATATCTGATTACGTTCTAAGCAGTATGTGCTTTATTATCATTTAAGTGACTTTCTGTGGGAAACGTCTCCTTCATGATCCATGGAAGTAAAAAATGTTACCGCATTCACCATAGACTTGTGGAATTCCTGTATGTATTAAACCTTACTCCAGTGAAAAGCCAGTAGAGTTTGCATTCGATGGCTGACTCAAATGACCAAATGACCTACAACTTCATTAGAAATGAGTGGCATGTGCAATTCTGAAGCAAATGAACTTGCTTATTTGGATAACGATCCATCAATATAGAGACTGACACGAATACCAGTTTTTTCTTTTCGTACAGACAGACACACACATATACCAATATTTTGCTTCACCTGATTGTTTTCAAACATGTTAGATCCTTTGATTCCTCTTTTGGTCGCTGTCCCTTTGATTATGATTGCAGCTCATCTTTGTTTACGTGGAAATGGACAATGAAGATGTCGGCGTACCAGTTTCAGAGTACTTTGGTGTTAGTAGAGATGCTCCAAGAGTGAGTCTTTACTGTGGCTGTTGGTTCTTGTCTTTTCCCAGGCATTTGAGAACATCCTTCTGATTTGGGACCGTTCAAGCAAATTGTTTGCAGTCATTGTCTTATGTCTTGTTACATGCAGGTTCTTGCATACACAGGGAATGAGGATGCCAGAAAGTTTATGTTGGATGGTGACTTAACTTTAAGCAGTATCAAGGTCTATATTTGTTTTAATGTACTCATTTAGCTTTATGTTGGGCAATGCAGAAAGATTGACGCAAATGCCAAATTGCTTCACTACTTCTGTAGTAGTTTATGCTGCTAATATCGGATCTTTCATCTTGTAGTCGTTTGGGGAGAATTTCCTAGAAGACAATCTTAAGCCTTTCTACAAGTCAGATCCTGTTCCAGAGACTGTAAGGAGTTTGGCATCATTGCTTACACTGAGACTGATGCTCATTAAGATGTCTCTGTTCTAACTTTCATTTGTGATTGATCCAGAATGATGGGGATGTAAAAATAGTGGTTGGAAATAACTTTGACAAAATTGTTTTGGATGAGTCAAAGGATGTTCTTCTTGAGGTAGCAATCTACTGCGTCGATGATATGAATGACGTCATTAGTTGTAGTGAAGTTGATTCTGATGTTTGATTGTGCTTCCCTTCCTCCATTTTACAATCAGATATATGCTCCTTGGTGTGGGCATTGCCAGTCGCTGGAGCCAATATATAACAAGCTTGCCAAGCATTTGAGGGACATTGATTCACTTGTCATAGCAAAGATGGATGGCACCACAAATGAGCACCCTCGGGCCAAGGTATCCTTGCAAATTTCTTTCTTAATGCTTGACTCTCTACCTACTGAGTAAGAAATGAAATCGTTCATGATTCAGCTTAGTTTACACCAAATTTTGAAGATTAGGTATCTGGATGGAGTCATGGTCTCTTTACTTTACGTCTGTTGTATCCACTTATACAAATGAAACGCAAGAGTACAAAAAAAAGGATCAGGGGATTGACTCTCTACCTTTAGACAGGAGAATGACGTCATTACCTATTACACTACTATAAGCCTTTCCCTTCCTTCACAGGAAGGGAGGTTTACCATTAGATAATACCAACTGGGGATATAGTGCATCATAATATGTTGACTCACCTGCCAAATCTGCCAAAGCCCTCTCCATAGAAGATCCGGAGACATCGGAGCTCAGTGCATGCAATCCGTGAGGACTGTAGGCAGACCCTGGTCATTAACACGACCCTGTAACAAGGATTCCAGCCAAGGTATTACTGCTGGGAATAGTTGTTAATGCCAATCCAAGGATCCCATTTCATCAAGTCGGACTAAATCTTTTGTCAGGCTATTTTTCTCTTGTTCTTTGAAAGTTATTGAGTAAGACGCCGGTTTCTGAGCAACTCTTCTGAATGCATAATGCCAAAACACGCACCCCCCCTCCCCCTTCCCCTTTCTTTCCCTCCTTCCTTCCCCCGCAAAAAGCACTGACACGCTTTAATTGAGTTGGGACAAACTGAGCTATAGCCCTTATGACTGGAAGTTTGTTTTGCCAAAAACAAAAGCAGAAGGTTTTCGTAACTTTGGTGGTTTAGATTGTTATTAGAGTGCTTGGACAATAACAAATCTTCTAGTTTTTGTTAATTAAATCTGATATTGCTGACAGTCCTTGCCCCGTCTTTGCAGGCTGATGGGTTTCCGACACTCCTTTTCTTCCCAGCTGGCAATAAGAGCTTTGACCCGGTAAGTGCAACATTCTGTTAGATCCTTCTTAAATATTTACATCTTTTTCCTTACCTGAGTATATTCCTGCCACTGAACAAATATTCTGACAATGCTTTTGCAGATCACTGTTGAAACTGACCGTACGGTTGTGGCTTTCTACAAGTTCCTCAAGAAGAACGCATCCATTCCTTTCAAACTCAAAAAACCCGTTTCAACTCACGAACCGGCTTCCGATGCCGGAAAGAGCGACGAGAGCAGCAACGGTATCAAGGATGAATTGTGAGGTTCCCCTATTATGAACTTAGGCTTTTGGTTTGGGTTTAAAGCGATTACTTGCTAGAAATCTAGATATGAGAGAGGGAGGGGACTTTTTCCTTTTTCCTTTTTTCTTCACCTGGGGTTTGGGAAGTTCAGCTTCCTTTTTAACTCCTGGTGTTTGACTTAAAGTTTTGTTTGTATTCCCTTTAACGATATAACCGAAATATAGAAAGCATATGCATTGTTGCATCTTGTAGTGCTAGGTTATATCTTTCAAGACATCACAGTCCATGCCGATCTTCCTGGGGTGGCACCTGTGTTACCACCTTCACCAAACGACCAACCACCACCACCTTTGGGGCCTGCGCTGCCTCCACCACTGCCTTTGGTGCCTGCATCGCCTCCACCACCACCCAATAATTCTAAGGGCTCATCAAAGAAAATGAGCGGTGGTCAGAAGGCTGGGATTGTGATCGGAGTTTTGGCTGCTGTCGGAGTTGTGGGGTTTGGAGGGATGATGTACATGAGACGTAGGAACAATGTCCAGCGATCACGATATGGTTATGCCGCCAGGAGAACATCTCTCTGAGGTTTCTAGGAGTTGATGTATTACTTTTAGCTTCTTGATTTTTTTTTCACCCCTAGATAATAAAATCAATTCTACTTGTTTTGGTCGCATGTATGAGACATTCACTTCACTTCACTTCAGTCAATCTTTCTCCTAGAGGATAACTAATTTTTGTTAAAAATCCCCAAAAAAAAAGAGTGTCTTTGAAGACGTCACTTTTAGAGGCAAAGAGTCTGAAAGAGAGTTAGGTATAACAAAAAAAAAATTTGACGCCGTTTCTGTTAATAAACAATAGTATTGGGTAATAATCAAACCATAACGTCTTTTGAGTGAGTAGATATTATAAGAAATGAAGGTGCCTCATCAAAGAACCGTTTCAGAAAGCTGTCTTTGGATGGGGTTATGGTAATGTGGAGAGATGGAATCTGGGTTAGGCAGGAAGTCGGGAACTACTTGCAATTGAATAGAGTTCGAGGGCATTTCTTTCGCTCCATTTCAAGAGCTTGTCCCTATAAGATGAAACTAACAAAAGAAAGAAAGCGAAGTCGGTGAACGGTTGTAAAATTATAAAGAAATGTAGCCAAAAAAAACTTGAACTGTGAAAAGTAATTCTTTTTTGAATCTGATAAAAGAACTAGTCTAGAATACATATTTCAACTGAAAATTTTGGACCCCCAAATCTCTATATCAAATCCTTCTAAAATTTCATGGAATCTCTTTTGTAGTTATCAAACATTGGATTTCATTCAATGTACTTTCAAATCATCAGCCAAATTGAAATTTTTGATTGAAACAACTCATCTAAACACACAATCAAGTTACTTTCAAATTCTTAACCAAGTTAAAATTTTCAATTGAAATATCTCATCCCTTCGCACTCTTAACTCATACCCCTGCTACTTATAGTGTCAGCACCATGGAAATAGCTTTATGATGCACAATCCCTAGTTTCCGATACGTACACTGTACAACTAATATCAGTTAAGGTCTTCCCTTCTACACTAAAAACATTTGTATTGCCCCATGTCACGACCATGTGAAACCATTGGGTAAACTTTGTCGGTATTAAGACCGTGTGTTGCCCTTCAACCAAAACCCTCGAACCATTCTCTTTACTTTGTTTGCAATCTTGCACTTCTAGAAGAACTTATATCACATTTCTCTCTTTCTCTATCTCTCTCTCTCTCTCTCTCTCTCTCTCGTTGGACGGAAGGGGTATCCTCGGGCCAGCTTTAGCGTCAACCAAGACTAAGTCCCATTTCCGGGCGATTTTAAGGGCGCACTCCCCACATTAGCCAGATGCATTTAGAGGAAATGTTTTTCCTCCGAGTGTTGACCCTAAGGTTTGAACTTAGGAAGTCAATGTAGGGAGCATACATCCTTGACCACGAGGCCAACCCTTTAGGGTTAGAACTTACATAATATATCCTTTGAGTTACAATGCCAAATCACCATATCATTATTTAATAAGATTCCGGGCGGCATGAACATTTGATGGGAAAATTCATGTTTGAACTTCATTTTTAGCTATAGAAGTTTCACTTTTGTCATTAAAGTTCTCTCAAGTTTCGCTATATAATCACATTAGCTAGCAATACCTATGAAACTCACATGCTGGAAGTGAAGCTTGTATATGACTCCACGTGGCCAAGAGATATTGTAAACCGAGTTTTCCAGTGATTAGAGTAAGCACCTAACATCTTCTCTCTTCAAAGTTCTGTTTAAGGACTACGCCTTTGAACCCTTTTCATAAGTAAATAAATGAAAACTCCCTTTTGAGGAGCCCTAGTTCGTCACCGTTACATATTCACCGTAAGTGAGAGGACTTAGTCACACAGATGGCCTTTGATAGGTCTAAAGAAACTGTTAAAGCCATTCAACTTGCCACCTAGAAGAAAAGCCTGTCAAACAATCTTCACAGTTTAGAAGGAACGAAAAATTGCAACACATGGGCAAAATGATCCAAATATATTGCCATTACTTGAAGACAACATAACAAGGTCTAAAGGTTTTGGTTGTAGCCAAAATATGCACAATAGCTTGACAAGAAACTAAGTAAGGTAGGGGATTTGGGAGCACGAAGCTTCATGCCCCTGTATATATGGAGCAAAAACTGTAACCACAGTAGTAGACATCGAAAGGCACAAGCTATCATAATAGCCCACTTTCTTAAGAAGTACAACTTGAAATGCTTTTGAACTTTTATATGGAAACATTAATACATACAACAAAGATGATCTTTACAAAAAAAGAGCCAAAATACACGTGTGGATCTTCAAACCTTCATAGTTCGCATATGGCGTGCACGTCAGTCGGGCAGCTAGGCAGAAGCGTGTCAGCTGTTGTATTAGGGCCGATCGTTGCAATGAGCACAAAGGCTAAAACGCATGCCCATGTTGTGTAGGGCACACAGTTGCTACCAGAGTGGACGTCAAGCTTGACAAGAGCAGTGGTACTATGCTTGTCTTGACAGGCTGTGAGCACGACGGGCTAGCGTACTGGGAAAAGCAAAGGCATGAGCTGAATGTACTGTGCTCGTCATGGGCAGTGCCAAGAGATAGGTCTTTGGAGGTAAACATGTAAGTACTTTAAGAACATTCCATCCTAAAGTATGCTTTGCTCCTATCGAGTTTGATTGCTGTATGACTCTCTCTCTCTCTCTCTCTCTCTCTCTCTCTCTCTCTCTCTCTTCCAAGGCAATAGACTATATAAACTTCTTTTAAGTTCATAGTTAGTCCCAATAAATTTCATTTAACAACAAACCTCTATTGAATTCACAGCTAAGTCTACCATTTTGTAAATTGTTTGTGAGTACCAAAAGAGTTTATCATAACAAAAGCAAACAATGGTGTTAGCCTTGTGGTTGGATAATCTAAGCTTGCATTTTATTTTTATAATAACTATACATTGATTATGTTATAATATGTGCTTTGAGTGAATCCTTAGTAGGTATATACACAACTGATGAAGACACATCTGAGAAGTTGGATATATGAATTATCAAAGAAGCTTAAAGCTATAGTGGTCATGTTATGGAAGCTTCATTAAGTTCAATATAAAAGAGCAAAAAGAATGCATACGCTAATTAGTCACTATGAATTACTATTATTGATCTTTAATATCATGTAACTAGTCTTAGTTTGAAGCTTGGAGGTTGACTAGGACATAAAATGACTTTAAGACACCTTGTGCATTGCATGTGAGTTTATAACCTTCTACACAAGTGTCTTAAAATGAGTGAATTTTGGAGCTTAATCAGTTTTTCTTAAAAATGTTTTGTTGCTAATATTTTCATATTTTAATAAATCTGTTCGTTAGCTTTTCAATGCAAAAAACAGTATCTCAATTCCATTTTTTTAGAGAAAGTTATTTCCAAAATAAGAAAGGGGTTCTGTGAGACTGTCGAGTAATGGGCAATAAAGTGATGTAGTCGGCTACATTGAAAATGCAATCTACTTTATCGACCGTTGGTTGATAATTTTGTCTAAAATCATGCCAAATCTTTCAATAACAGTTATATTTGATATCAACGCTATACAAATGATTTTGGGCTTCATCATACACAATGAAACCACATTCTTAGCCTCCATTCGCTAGAGAAATATCAAGACTTATAGATTAAACGTTTCTCTCTTCATCTTCGTGATTTTACATCATTAAAGAGAGCATCTTTGTGAGAAATTCTTTGATTGAGAGTGAACATTCTTCATGTTATCAATTCTCTCTTGTACTAGAGCTTTATTTGTACTCATTTCTTTTCAAAAAGGTTTCTTAGTACACAATCGATCTTTATTAAAGGATTGTGATCAAGGCTTAAGTTTGTCAAGTCTTGGGTGAGCTTTGTGAATTCAAGGCTTGTGCTTGGTGTGGGAATATCACCAAGTATTTATAAGGATTTTGATTTTGGTCCAAAAGAAGATTGTTGCTAGTGGATTCTAGTTCTCTTGCAAGCACTTCCTTAAAGAGGTGGACGTAGGCTTGGGGTTTGTTCAAGCCGAACCATTTAAATATCCTTGTCAAGTATCTCTAACTCAATATCTTTACTTATTACTCTATGATTGTTTGAGATTGTGTAATAGTATCTTGATTATAAAGTTCATTGGTTTGAGTGAGATTTATGATTGTGGTTAGTTTAATTCTCCATTAATTTTTAAACCCCCCCGGGGGGTTGCTTTATTGGTCTCAACTGGTATCAGAGCATCGGCTCTTGATTTTTTTTTCATAAACACCTAGAGTGTAAAGATCATCAGGTTTCCTAGTCTTAAGGGGTGTTATACTACTAGACCTCCACTTTTTTATTGATCTTCGTATCGTATATGAAAATTTAAGATGAGAGTATCTTCATAATCTTTAGATTTTTACATGTGGGGAATCATTGAAGATGGCCCTTATGTTCCCACCAAGTTCATTAGAAATAAGCTTGTGGTAAAGGAGAAATCTGAATTTAATGACTATGATAGAAATAAGCTTTGCATGATTTCAAGAGCTAAGAAATGTCTTGTGTGTGCTTTAAACGACAATGAACTCGATCGAGTTATTTTGTATGATTGAGCTAAGAGTATGTTGGATACACTTCAAGTCACTCATGAAAGGACTTCTCTTCTACGAGATTCGAAGATGAATTTATGGCATATAGAATATGAATGGTTTTAAATATTTTTTGATGAATCTATTACACAAATGAATTTTCATTTCACTAAATTTGTTAATACTTTGAAACAATTAGGAGAAGATTTCTTTAACAGTGATCTTGTGAGGAAGGTAATTAGGTTATTACTTAGAGAATGAGATGCGAAAATCACTGCACTTCAAGAATCAAAGGATCTCAATACCTTCTCGTTAGATGAATTAATTTGCTCCTTGATAACCTATGAAATGCAACTCGAATCATTCGGGCAAAAAGGTCCAAAGAAGAAGGAGAAGTGCATTGCTCTTAAGATTCTCAATAGTACATCAATCTTTGAGTGAAGAGGAGGAAGACTTGAAAAACAAAGAGGTGGACATACTTGCCACATAATTTAATGTGTTTATCAAAATGAAAAAAGTTGGAAAATCTTACAAGAGCAAGAATGATTCAAGTATAGAGAGTACCTAATATGAGAATAAGAAGAAGAAAGAGTCAAGAAAGAAGTACTCCATAAAGACATCAATTAAAGCCATTATTTGTAGTGGTAATGACTCAGTAGAGATGAAGGTGGTGACTTCTATGATAGAGATACAAATCTACTTCATAGCTCAAAAGGAAAATGACGTAAATTCTTCACATAGTGATAGTGATAGCAATTGTTCCAATGATGATATACATGATACTTATGTTCTTTTATATGAAGAATCCATGAAATTAGCCAAGAAAATTTATGCTTCGAAAAAACAAAAGCCTGCTATTTCAAAAGAGCTAGATGACTTAAAAAGTGAAAATAATGAGTTGCATGCCAAGAATCCATGTATATCTAGCCATCTTTATATGGAAAATTTGAATAATGATTTAGTTGATTTGATTGTAAACATTCCTAGTACAAAACAAATTTCTTGTGATACTTTGGTTTTAGAAAAGCGAATCGAAAATTTAAAACTTGAGAGTTGTGATTTGAAGAAATGCCTTGAAATTTTTTTTTGATGCTCAAAACAACTTAGATACCATGCTTGGACACCAAAGAGTTGCCTAAACAAAGGCGGTGTTGGATTAAATTCATTCATTTTGCCCCTTGAATTTTCTGAACAACAAACTAGTTTCCTCCAAGGTAATTAAAGAGTTATTGCACACCTTTTATACATTGTGATTGGTGCAACAAGAAAGGACATACGACTATTTATAGTCTTTTATAGAATTGTTAATGTTAGAGATGTAAATAAAATGTGGGTTGTTAAAGAACTTCTTAATGTTTTGAGGACTAACACTTATGAACCCAAGAAAGTATGGGTACCAAAAACTAGACCTAAATTGTGATTGTAGGTTGTCCAAAGCAAAGACAAATAGGAATAAGGAGAAGGCCCCATAAAAAAGTTTGGAAGAGATGATTAATAAGTTAAATCTTAAAGGGGAGTATGTATTCCAAGATTAGAGATGCTACTTCACATGAGGAGAGGCCAAAATGGACTTAAAAAATGATCATTCATCAGATCAAATCCTTGGTAGTTCAACAAGAGGGTAAAACCTAATGCTCTATAAAAAAAACTGTGCTATGTGCTAAATTTATACATCATGAAGCATGCTTAAATTGTCATATTTATTCTTCATGGTATGAAGAGCTTGCTTGTTAAGCAGTGATGCAAACCTTGCCTTAAATTATCAGTCCTTGATTGTTTAGTTCTAAACTTTGATACATGGCGGATTTAAATGAGGTCCATGGTCCTCATGCACTTATTTTGGAAACATTGATTGTTGACAACCATCGTTGGCTTTGTGAGAATTTCATGTTGAATAAATGCTTATGTCGTCTTAATGCTTCACATTGCCAATCCTACACGCACGCACCTTTTGTTAATGCCAAAAGTAGAGCATGACTTGCTTAAACATTGAGTTGTGTTTGTCGGATATTGTTGGCATTGATTAAGGGAGAGCATTCATTAGGATGAAATATGCATCTGGTAACTTGATAGGGGGAACTTACATTCTTGAATCACTGTAGTATCCCAAACTTCGGGAGCTATTTAAAATAGTCATCTGTGCCCGAAAAATAAACGGGCACTAATTTTGAGTAATGATCGGGGATTAGTAGTGCATTGAAGCTTAAAAATATTTTGGGGCAAAAATGTAATTTTCAAAATTTTTGGGGCATTTTCGTAATTTTAGAAAACTTTGGGGGCATAACTGTAAATTGATGTCTTTGTGAAAAAAGTAATAAAATGGGTGATAGTATGTGTTTTAGTGATATTTAATCAGATCATAATTTATTCGGGGCCAAAAGATAATTAATTAAAGTTTGAGGTTATTTTACAAATATAAAAATTTTGGGGGGTCAATTCATAAATTCTTGAAAGTATTCCTAGGTGTCAAATTTTAAGAAAGAGAAGCATAACCGGATGCCACCTCTTGCTATTTTTGGCTGGTGACAAAGCTGTTCCTTTTTTTTTTTAATTCAATTGGTTTTATCCTAAATGGAACAAAAACAAAAACAAAAAAAGAAGGAAAGATAACCTTTCCATTTCGGGAGAGGAACAAAAGAAACAGGAAGAAGAACAAGAACAGTGCAAATAGAGAGAGGAATGAAACAGAGGAGAAGAAAAGGATTCGGGAAAGGGAAAATATGGAAAAAATTTCCTCAAGGTAACCTCCATGTAATCTATGTCATTTGAGTATGAGTAATTCGGTTGTGATTCCCATGGGTGTGGGTGTTAAGTATGTGGATTCAGTGAGTTGTGGGGGATGGAACCTGAGTAGCTCGTGCGTTTTGTACGTGAATTGGTGAAGGGAAAAGGGGTATGGGAAGCAGCAGCAGCATAGCTGCTCCGGTAGGTGAAACAACTGTGTGTTTCGGTGACTGTGAGTTGACCATGTGTGTGTGTGCGTGCATGCATTCATTGTGTGTATAGGTGTGTGTTTTGGAGATTGGTTACTTCGAGTGGGAGATTGGGGGTGCGTTTTTAGTGGAATTCTGTGGGTTCTAGCTTGTATGTGAGTGTTCAGTGAGTGTAGTTGTGTATAAGGGCAAAGAAGAGTGCTCGTGGGGACGTGCAGTGGGTGTTTCAGTGTATTAGTGTGTGTATTTACTGTGAGTGTGTGTCTCGGGTATATGTGTTTTTGTGTGTATAATTGTGTGTGTAATTGTGTGCTTTAGAAGTGTTAGAGTGTGTGTTTGAATGTATATATGTGAGTTTAAGTGTAGCAGTATGTGTGTGAATTGTATGAAGTGGGGGTCTTGGCAGTGAAGAGAAGAGAGGAAGAAGAAGATGATGTGTGTAAAAGGTGAGTTAGTATGTGCTTTGATTATGAACAGTGAGTGTAAGTGTCGCTGATATTGAAAATCAATTAGACAGGTTATAATTTTAATTTTCATAAATATCTAGAGCCAAAATTAGACAAAATTTAAAACAGTTACCCCTGATAATTTTACGAGATCTATGCTCTGGAAACTTTTGAGAATTTTTGGAGTCCGCAAAAGGCGCTAAATGAGGGTATCGGGTAACTACGATTATCGATTTATTCAACATAGAAAACCAAGTTATTTTAACCTAAAAATTTTATGGAAGCCCTGTTTTACATATATGATTGATTATTTAAAATTTTGGGCCATTCCAAGGCCAATAGGTATTTTTCACGTAACTGACCTTTTCGCGCTCGGTTTGGACACCGGTTCGGGATTTTCGAGCGAAAATTCTTTAAAATACTTTTTAGACCGGAAATGATATCAGGATGCTTAAAATAGCATTCTAAGATATTTTTGATATTTTTCGGTGTCGGAAACCCCCAGGGGTGTTTTGGTAATTTACCACCCCAAAGGGGTATTTTGGTAATTTTACAAGCAAAAGGTATTTTTGTGTAAATTGACATACAATAAGGTTATTTGGGTGATTCTACTTACGGGTAGACCGTTTGGGTGATTTAAGTCCGAAAGGGGCATTCTGGTAATTTTACACCTCAGGGGCATTTTGGTAATTTTACATACGCGGTGCGAGGGGTTCATTTTGGGAGTATGTGTGAGTTCATATTAAGCTATACTTTTGTTCTGTAGGCTGTATTCTAATGGTTCGATTATTCCGTTTAGGTTAAAGCTAAAGACTTCCGGTTATGATAATTTAGCTGCGAATCCAGGTAAGGGATTCTATCTGAACCCTGGGTAAGGACTTTTATCCGAACCCTTATTTTCATAAATTGTACTCGTAAGTACTCATTGATTTATTTATGAATAATGCCGAACTTTGAATTGTGTATTGCTATCAGCATGTTATTATTGCCTAGAAAACCACAATATTGAACCTGGATCGATTATTTGAAAATCTTTTGATGCTCGCCTGTTATTGTGTGCTGAGAAGATTTGATAATTGTTTGTATCCGTTCTTCCAGATTTTTGTGCTTAAAATTCGATAATTATTCGTAATCGTTTTTGCTGTTTATCTGTGATTTTTCTTCTGAAAATTCTGAATGTTGACTTGTGTTAGTATGATTATTGTTATTGGAATCTGAATTGATTTCAGTGATTGAGCTTATGTTAATGCTCATTGATATTGTTGATTTTTCTGTGTTGACCTGGGTTATCTGTTCTGTTCTGAGCCGGCGTTATAAGGCTGGTCTGAATCCTGCATGGAATGCAGGCTACTACCCAAGTGGACTACTAATTATTCTGGTACATCATGCATGTGTACACTTCTGTGCTTTGTCGGAATGGCATTGCAATCACCCAGGATCAAGGTTGATTTTTTATTTTATCTGCTCTGTATACTGCCGTGACTGTTACGAAAATGTCTGAAAAGTATTATCTGAAATGATTTGTGCTTCTGCTGAAATCCTTTGAAAATTTTTTATTGTATTTTGAACATGATGACTCTAGAAATGATCTATTATTGATTGTTTTGGAATCCACTGTGTTTGTTCTGGTTCATTTTGGTATCTATTTCTAGAGTTTTTGATCTTTTTGGAAATCATTGACTCTTTTAACCATCTGAAGTATTTTGGAAAGTTTCGTCGGTTGTATTATTTGGAATCGTTTTGTAATCTTGTTGGTAGTCCTTGTACGACCTTAATGAGCTCTCAAAAGCTCACCATTCGTTTGACTCCCTTCTGCAGGTGATGATCAGTAGTAGATTGTTCGAGAATGGGTTAGAGACTGAGTGAGATTCTGATGAGCCCATCACTATGGTATAGTAAGACCCCTGCGTGGGTCGGTACTGTTATTTGATCTTAGAAATTTTGAATTGCGAAGAACCTAAGCTGTAGTAGTTTAAGCTAAGCAATTGTGATCCAGTATTTTGAGAAATCTGAGCTGATGCTGAATTTGATGATTTGGAATATGTGTTAGTGAACATGTCTGGCAGGTTTTGATGTGATCTGGTAAGTTAACGACCTGAGAGTTCGGGGCGGCGGAACTCCAAATTTCGGAGGCGTTACAATCACATACTATGTTGTTACTCTTAAAAAATTCATGAAGTAGATGAGAATATTGAGATACATTACATATCTTACTTTGGATCATGAAAGAACTCTTGATGTCATCCATATGAATTGTAAAATATATGCACCTCACGCCATTGTCTTGCTTGTAACTATCTTTTCCTCACAGGCATACCCTTGTCTTCTTGTTGATGAAACATGGGGAGAAATACTTTTGATTCTACTTGCTATGTGATTATGTGCTTTGAGAGAACATTAGAAGAAAAAGCATATATTGTTTTAGCTAGAGGGAGCGGAGCCAGCTATAAGCTTAATTGTTATATGAGATGAATTGACATATCTTGAGTATAGTAGAAATGATTGAATATTCTTGTGAGATTGTTGTGCATCTTACCTTATATATAATCAATGTTTGTCATCATAAAAAAGGAGAAGATTATTAGCCCTATGGTTAAATAACCAAGCTTATATTTTGTTTTAATGATAAGTGCACACTTATTATGTTCTAACGTGTAATTTGATTGGATTATTATTAGGAATAAACATACACATTTAAGAAGTTGGATACATGGATTAAAGCCAAGGAATCTTAAAGCTATAGTGGCCATGCTATAGAATCTTCATCAAGTTAAATGTTAGAGAGTAACAAAGAATACATATGCTAAATCACTATGAATGACTATTGATCTTTATTCCCTCTATCCTACATAATTAGATCAATTTTTTTTCATGCAGATTAAAGAGTCAAGAGATATATTGTGTGTTTTCCATTCTACCCTTTAGAGAGAAGAGGGGAAGAAAATGGGTCAGGTGAGAGAAAATGTGTTAGTAGGGTCTTAAATGTGGAGAGAGAAATGAAAAAAATATATATAACAAAATGGGCTAGGAGAGAGAAAATAAGGTGATGAAAATTTAAATATGGACAGAGAAATATAATAAAAAAGTGTAAAAAGGGTAAATATGTAAAATTACTTACATAATCTTTTTTAATTTAGAAATGAGCAATTTTGTAGCACGATCTAAAAGGAAATATGGTCAATTTTGTAAGACGGAAGGAGTATCATGTAATTAGTCCCTGTTTGATACTTGGATTGATGATTATGACCTAAAATGACCTTAGGACACCTTGTACATTGCATGTGAGTTCATAACCTTTGACACAAGTGTGTTTCTTCAAAATGAGTGAACTTTGGAGCTTATTGATATTTTCTCAAAAATGTTTTAGTGCTAATCTTTTCATATTTGGTAAATCTTTTCATTAGCTTTCCAACACTAAAAACGGTACCTCAATCCAATTTTTTTTGAAAGTTGTGCCCAAAATAGAAAAGGAGATTTCATGAGGCAATCGAGCAATGGGTAGTAAGGGAATGCAGTCGGCTACATTGGGAATGCAGTCTACTTTATTGACCGTTGATTGAAAAATAACAGTTATTTTTGTCCAAAGTCATGCCAAATCTTCCAATAACAGCTATATTTGATATCCACTCTATATAAATAATTTTGAGCTTCACCATACACCATGGAAACCACATTCTAAGCCTCCGTTCATTAAAGAAACATCAATGCTCATAAATTAAAATTTTCTCTCTTCCTCTTCATGATTTTACATCAATAAAGAGAGCATATTTACGAGCAATTCTTTGATTGAGAGTAAGCATTCGTGAAGTCATCAATTCTCTCATCTCTTTATTGTACTAGAGCTTCATTTATATACATTTCCTTTCAAGAGGGTTTCTTAGTACACAATTGATCTTTGTAAAATGATTGTGATCAAGGCTTGCGTTTGTCAACTCTTGGATGAACTTTGTGAATTCAAGGCTTGTGCTTGGTATGGCGATATCACCAAGTATTTGTAAGGGTTTTGATCTTGACCAGAAAGAAGATTGTTGTTAGTGGATTCTATTGTTGTTGCAGGGGACTTCCTTGAAGAGGTGGATCTAGGCTTAAGGGTAGCTCAAGCATAACTATATTAATCTCCTTGTCAAGTACTTCTAACTGAATATCTTCACTTATTGCTCTATGATTGTTTGAGACTGTGTAGTTAGCATCTTGATTTACATTTTCTATTAGTTTGATTAAGATTTATAACTGTGCTTAATTTATTTCACCATTAATTTTTAAAAACCATATTCAACCCCCCACCCCAGGGTTGCTTTATCTATTTTAAATAATTTTCTTTTGTTTGTAACAGTATGAGTTTGTAATAATAGGTTTTTGAGTGAATTATTCGGTTGACACTGTACTATTAGGAAAATTTAACTTTGGTGACTAGACATCGATTTGTGTCAAAGTGACCATTAAATTTTGAAATTCATTTCCATCAGGTCATATCGTCAAGTTGTCCTTGCCACACGTCGTTAAGTGCTTTTAGTCAGGGGTGTATCTTTCTTTTTACCCTAGTCTTCCTCTATTTCCTCTTCTTTCTCTGCCCCCTCTCCCTCTCTCTTCTTTCCTTCTCCCTCTAACCCACCCACTTCACACACACACACCCTCTAACCCACCCACTGTCACACACACACACCATCTAACCCACCCACCCACACACACAGAGGCTAGGGCCTACCACACACACAGAGGCTAGGGCCTAAAAGTAGGCAAACACCGTAAAATTTCACTAAAATTGACTAACCGGCAAGTTAGTCGGTGACCAAAATCTTCCTTCGAAGAGAATCAACTGGTTGGTCATCACCTAAACCTAAGTTTAAGGCCAAACCAGATGGTTGGTCGGAGACAACATCAAATAGCTATACTGGCCAGTTAGTCAGAAGAAAATTAAATTTTCCTAGGAGAATCGGACGGTTGATTAGAAAGATGAACCATCAAATGTGCAAATCAATATAGGAAAAATAGCTGGCTAGTCAAAAACCAGACCTTTTTTCGATAAAATTTTCTGATTTTTTTAAAATTTCTCGACTCCTAAACCTGTACAAATTAGGGCTACTTCATTATATATTTAGGACTCATCCCTTCAGAAGGAACTTCGTCCTTTCTTCTCTTCCAAGAACTCTCAATGGATTTAGAAGACGATCCCATAATCTTCGAGCTCTAATTTTGAGCTTTCGCAGACTGCTTCAACAAAACAAATTGATCCATCTAGATGAGCTTTAATTTATGAGCTTGGGCAGTGTGGTGGTTGACGAGGACATTTTTTGGGCTGCTTGCAAATTCTAGGACAAAGGTGATCATGTCTTCCATTTCAGTTTGAATAAACTCTGCCTTACTTTTCAAGAACTCTTGGCCCTCATAGATATTCTGGCCAATCTACCCATTGTTGTTCCTATCATTCAAGATGGTTATGCAAAAAATCTCAAGACTTTACTGGAAGTCAAAAAGTAGTGTGCGAGGTCTTCCATTCGCGGTGACGGTATTCTACTCTCGCAAGTGATAGAATACGTTTTTCAGGAAAAATAGTCAGTGTTTTAGCTAGTGGAATAAAATAACTTTATTAAAAAATATGACCACACCTGAGGTAACTTTGTGGCCAACCTAAGCATCTCTGTCTATGTGTTACATCAAATGGTGTGTACTGGAAAATGTTCTTAAGGAGGATTAGGTCATTCATATTTCAATTACAAAACTTGCTCAAACATTGTATTTCTTTAGTCGATCTAGATTAAGTAACTATGACGAACCAATTCAATCGAAGTTGACTATCAACGCTGCACTCCCAGTCATGATTTGCTTGATTATATAGGGAACTGACCGGTTGGGTACAAACTTTCCTTGTAGCTTCCAAATTTGTCCGATATTCTCCTTTAGCTCTAGATCTCCTTCCTTCAAACTGCGTCCCTTCACTCGCTTGTTAAAGGCTTGGGCGATCAGCTTTTGGTAACCCTGGATATGAGATAACCCCTTCAGTATCTTTTCATCTTCTAACACTAACTTTTCAAATCTGTGTCTCAACCAATCTTCTTCTACTATCTGGTTCTCCAATAGTACCATGAGAGAATTAACTTTCAATTCTACTGAGAATATGGCCTCCATGCCGTAAACTAATGAATATGGAGTGGCCCCAGCTGACGATCTTATTGATGTCCTGTAGCCCTAGAGTGCATAGAGAGCTTATCCGGCCAACTCTTACAGGAATCTGTCATTTTACTCAGCATGCTTTTGATGTTCTTGCTGGCAGCCTCGACACCCACATTGGTCCGTGGACGGTATGATGATGAGCGATGTCGAGTGATATCGTATTTCTCAACTAGGTCCGTGACTTTTACTTTAAAATGTGGCCCGTTGTCTGAGATCAATTTTTGGGCACTCTATATCGACAAATAATGTTCGTTTGGATAAACTGAGCAACATTTTTGGCATTGAACATGGCGCACGAAGAGGCTTCCACCCCATTTGTGAAGTAATCTATAGCTACCAATATGAACTCATGTCATTAAATGCCTTGGGACTAATCTTCCCTATCACATCTATTCCCCATACTAAAAAGGGCTAAGAGGAGGTTATGTTGTATAACTCTCGCAGAGGAAGATGTTGTAAGTTGTCATATACCTGACACTTATGGGACCTTCTCGTATACTTAATATAGTCTTACTCCATAGTACTCCAAAAGTATCTCTGTCAAAGGACCTTCTTCGCTAGCATTCATCCCGTTCATGTGTGGTCCACACTCTCATGTATGTATATCTTCCACAATTTGACTAGGCTCTTTCT
Organism: Escallonia herrerae; assembly: GCA_033070095.1. Taxonomy (NCBI): domain Eukaryota; kingdom Viridiplantae; phylum Streptophyta; class Magnoliopsida; order Escalloniales; family Escalloniaceae; genus Escallonia; species Escallonia herrerae. The sequence continues at coordinate 48,412 of JAVXUP010002403.1, read as the reverse complement.
CTCTCGGTTACACATGACATGCGTTCTTCATTATGATACCTCTTATACAATCTTCGATCACACATGATAAATTGTGCCGCCCATTATCTCAAAGTTACTCTATCCTTCATGGAACAGCCCTCAGGATATATTTTGTTTCAGATCAAATTATGTAGATTGGTATAACAAGGCTCGGCTATCCTATCTTCTTCTACGTGCACTATCATGAAACAATAGGCTGGTCAGTCTTTTTACTGTATGATAAGCGGTTTTACCTCCTGTCTTTCGGGTATGTCAACTATTGATGCAAGGGTGACTAGGACATCGGCAAAGTTGTTCTTAAGTCGGCATAGGTAATGGAATTCCACATCTTCAAACTGGTCTATAATTTTTTTCCAAATGAGCATGATATGCTTACAAACATTCATCTCTGATCCTCCACATACCCTGGATCTAGTATATGATTAATGTTGAATCTCCATATACTATGATCTCCCAAACTCTTGGGTTTAAGGCCATCTCTAACCCGATAATACAAGCTTCATATTTGACGGTGTTGCTTGTACCGTCGAAAGTCATCTTGATGGTTATGGGTGAATGGGCTGCGTCGGGTGAGATCAACAAAACCCTTACTCTAAAATCTTTATCATTTGTTGCTCTGTCAAAGTATAACTGCCACCTCATTTCTGATTAAACAATGCATACTTCTTCATTTGGAAACCTCGCCTCTCACTAGCTAGTATCATCCGTTGGACAATCAGCTAATAGGTTGGCTGCAGCCTTTCCTATAATCGACTAATGTATGACATATGTGATATCAAATTCGAATAACAAAAAAATCCACTCAGCTGTGCAGTTAGATAGGACGGGCTTCTAAAAGAAAATAATTCATTGGGTCCATCTTAGCCAATAATCTGATGGGGTACGCCAACATGTAATGTCTCAATCTTTGGTTACCCAAACCAAAGATAAGCATGTCTTCTCTAGGGCCAAATAATTCACCTCCTTTTGGGTTACTTTCTTACTCACATAGTATAAGGCTCTCCCAACCAAGGAATTCTTCAGGTGTTGGGCCAACACACCTCTGTTTGTGGTATGAGTTACGGTCAGGTATAGTAACAAAGGGTTATAGGGTATAGGTGGGCTTAGGACTTGAGGGTTGCTAGGGTACTGTTTAATTTTGTTGAAGGCTTCCTGGCATAAAGGGTTCCATTCTTTACTCAAATCCTTTTTAATAGTTTCAACACAGGCTCACAAATCATGGTTAGCTGGGATATGAATCGGCTGATGTATTAGATTCTACCCAAGAACCCTCTGATTTCCTTTTTCGTCTTAGATGGAGGCATCTCCACTATGGCTTTGATCTTGGCGGGGTCCACCTCCATCCCTCTTTTGCTCACCATGAAACTTAGCAGCTTCCTACCTGTGACTCTAAACACACACTTCTGTTAGTTCAACCTTACGTTGTACTGCCTCAACTTCTCAAAGTACTTTTTTAATATCGTAAAGTGATCCTCTCTCTTTCTGAACTTCATAATTATATCATCCACATACACTTCCACCTCCTTATGGATCATGTCATGGAACAGGGTGGTAGCGGCTCGCTGGTATGTAGCCCCAAAATTTTTAAGTTAAAAGGCATCATTGTGTGATAGAAGGTATCCCAGGGAGTAATGAAGGCTGTCTACTCTTGGTCTTTGGGGGCCATTTTTATCTGGTTATACCCTATAAATAAGTATATAAAGGATACCAACTCATGCTCAACTATATTGTCTATGATCAGGTCAATGATGGGTAAAGGAAAGTCATCTTTTGGAAAAGCTCATTTTAGGTCTTCGTAGTCAGCAAACATCTTGTCTTGACTGAAAGGTTTTAGAACAGGTAAGGTGTTGGCTAGCCAGGTAGGATATTCAATCACTTAGATAAATCTAATATGGAGTAACTTCATCACTTCCTCTTTAACCCTGAAGGACCACTTCGACCTCAACTTGCGAAGTTTCTGTTTGACATGTTTGGCTTTGGGTAGGATAGGTAGGTGATGTTTCACAATTGATGGGTCTATATCAGACATATCTTTGTATGACCAAGGCAAACCCCATTTTGATTTCTTTTACATTTTTAGGGGGTGCCTATATTGACTTTAAATGTTTTCTTGGCTACTGCTTGACATACTAGATTCTCGGTTTCAAAATTTTTCATTATTTCTTTTAAATATGTTTTCTCTTCTAAGTCTATTAAGTGTGACTCATCATTAATTGAGTTGATCAATTCATCATAATCTATATCAACATTCAATTGAAATCAACTATATGCTCAATCCAGTAGTTTAGAAAAACATAATAGGTAAGCAAATTTAGATTGACTAAGATGACATAAGCATCGAAGTCTTCTGGTTCCAAAGCATCTTTGGCAGCAGAATTTTCTTTGGTAACCTCTTCCACAGTCAGTGGTCCATACTTGATCATCCAATTTTAGGTGTCACCATTTGCTGGAGTGATTAGGCAAGTTGGGTCCACGATCTGGTTGTCCACTTCACAAATAAGCACCGAATAAACATATCAGTGAAGTTGGTTCTCTTCACCTTTGGCTCCACTAAATCCATCCAATCTGAGATTCTTTCGAATCTGGCTTAATCTGTACTACCAATTTTTCCTCAACCCACTCTCATTCGTAGAATATCTCTCATCCTTTAATCTACTTTTCGGTCTTAACACTTTCCTTATCCTTCTTAGCCTGGGCTAGCTTTGGGTTAGCTTCCTTTTTCTTCTTTTTGGTGGGCTTACATCTGAAGCAAACTGATCTTTCTTGTTCTCCATATCCGGGAGCTAGGAATTCCTTGATAGTTTCTGCCTAAACCTTATCTCGAAAACTAGTATAATTTTCTCAACATGGGGAGCACTGTCGTTACTACTGTAGGGGTAAATGTGCTAAAGTTTTTACCGTAACAAACTTCCTCATACTCGAGACATTGAACTGAGTAATCCATCCTAAATCCACTGAGCAAAATGTCTAAAGAATCATGCGACACTTGAACACTGTCCTTCTTAACTTGTCTGATTCGAGGCAACTCCGAATCTCCCATTATGGGGAAAATAGCATTATTCAACATAAACTTGGCCTTTTGCAACAATGTAGAGAGGATTGCACCCATAGAGTTTATCCAAGGCTTCTCAACAGAAGGTTAAAGGCAGCAGGTATATCTAACATTTGAAATTCAACATTAAAGCTGGCAGTACCCATAGCTTCATTGTACTGGTGGCCTCCTTTCACGTGTTATTGTAGGCTCAGACGACTTGATAAGACGGGGTGAATTCTAATGGGTCAATATCGAGGGCTAGAATAATGCATATGGGATCGATATTTAGAGCAGAAACATTATCTATAAGGATTATTAGAACATCTTATGAAGTTGTCACATAGTGATATGGAGCGGGTCATTGTGGCTTGGTCCTGACTTGAGCAGATCAGACTCAGAAAAAGTAAGGACATTTTCATAATGTATGGTCCCTAGCACTTGGAACAAGTCTTCGTGTTAGGTTTGGATTGTTATTTAGGTTGCTAAGAAGTTTGATGAGGGCTTGGCAGTGAGAGTATGAGGCAGAAAGTAGTCCTCATATGAAAATGTTGGCTTGGGTCTTCTTCAACTATTTAAGGACTTCATCATTGGAAGGGTCTTGAGCGAATAGTTGGTTAGATGTGGCTAGAACACTCGGACTGATCGGGTTAGGTGGGATACCTCGGGATTGGGTCAAACATAAACCTGGTTTCTTCATCATACTATTCTTCCACAATGAAGGTCTCACCTTCCATTAATTCTTCCCAAGTGATCATATCGCTGCGGCAAAAACATCTAAACAGACACTGACTTCCTAACTGGCTAGCTATCTGGAGCAATGAGAAAGGTCGGACTAATAACTGGCTGGCTATCATCAATGCAGGTAACCCTATGAGGTGGCAGGGTCCTCTTTGGACATTCGGTCAGATAGGAAGGGAAACTTTGCCCTTATCTATGAGGTCTTGTATGGCATGTCGTAGGGTGATACATCTGTCTATGGAATGATCCTTTCTATGGTGGTTATCACAAAAGGCATTCATATCGTATCTTTCGGGTATCAACGCTAACGTGGGGATATGTGGTATCTTAGATATCATTCCTCTCCTCAACAACTGTTCAAAGACTTTGAAGAGTGGTGAGCTTCCGTTTAGGCTCTGTAGTGGCTTCTCATGTCACTGCCTGAGGTGCTTGACATTAAAACTCCTTGTGCTGGCTTGGTATATCCCTATCGGCTTCGACTCAAGAGAGATGGTTCCTTTGTTGATTGTATCTTTTATCTATAAGGGAACCCATAAGTGCTTTAAACGGTGTATTATAGTGTCCAAAGATATATTTATGGTAGATTTGGAGTAGGTTACTCCTGACTATGTTCAGTTGATCTTCGATTGTAGGATTCATCATTTGAGCTACCTTATTTCTCCATCTCATCATGAAAGCTGAACTAACTCCCACGGCTCTTACTACGTGGTTTCCAAATCCCTCTGGGTGATATCTAGGTCGGCATTATATTGGTACTGCTTCACAAACTCTCTCATAACATCTTCCTAAGTACAGATTCGGGTTTCCATCCAAAGTAAGGGACCGGAGGAAGGCGGCTCCAATGAGAGTATAGTGAAATAATTGTATCAACTGATTCTGATTCACTCCATATGGGGCAACACCCTGATGTAGAACTTCACATGGATCTTGGGATCCGTGGTTTCGTCAAACTTATCCATCTTTGGCATCTTGAATTTGAAGGACAGTCTATGCTTGGGGTTCATGGTTAGCTCACTAAAATCTAGAGGGTCATCGGCTCTCCTCATCCTGGAGATCTGTAACTTAAGTGAGACTAACTTGTCCTTACATTATGGTACGGTAAGGGGTTTAGTTTCCTCTTCCTCTGACACATATCAAACTCCAGAGTTTTCATCTTGTCGTCCCTTTTTCCTTCTTCTTTCGGTTCTCTCCTACCTCTTCTTGAGGTTATCCAATTTCTCAGCGATTCAAAATTGTTGCTCGAATAAAATAGTACAACCATTCTGGAAGATCCTTATGAAGTTCACTGATGATACGGACCAAATCAGATATCTGTGAGAATTCTTCAGTCATTGGAGTACATGAGAGCTTTTCGGATGAGTCACGATACCAATCATGCTTAGCCTTAAATGTATAGGGAAAGTTGTCGAAAATTTAATTATACATATCACAGAGATTAAGCTAGCTAGCTCATACTTTAACAAGGGTGAAGAAGTTTTTTTCAACTTTTGTGGGTGTTTTTGGATTCTTAGGAAGAATGCCTGACTAAACATTTGGTTGTCCAGCAAGAAAACTGGCTAACTGGTCAGTAAGGCCAGGGTAATTTTTGGAGGATTTTTTTGGGAATTTTTTGAAGGATGAGGTTTCTGACTAACCGTCCAGCTATCATGACAGATAACTGACCGATTGGTCATGGGTTAAGGTTTTATTTCTAGGAATCTATCTGGGTTTTTTTTTTCTAAGGAGGAGGTTTTCGACTAACCGTCCGGTCATCCGGGAGGATAACAGGCCGGTTGGTTAGTGTGGTAAGATTTTTACTGGAGGTATATTCTGAGAATTTTTTATAGGATGAGGTTTCAAACTAACCGTCCATTTGGTCAAGGGGTTGGATCTTGGTATGATCTAGCCGGTTTTAGATTTTTTTTTCAAGTAATGCACATACAAACTAATATTCCAGCTGGGAGCGTACTGGATAACCGGTCAGTTAGCCAGAGTCTCTCTTTTTTTTTTTTTGCAAAATTACCAGTTTAACTTACTGAATGCTAGCTGGTTTTCCTGCCAACATGCCATAAGCCAATACATGTATTCTCCCAGCAAAGAGCAGAGCACTGAATAGTCCGGGTGTGAGTTTTCTCCTTATAACACAATACCTCTCGCCCGTAACTAGAAATTAATAATGGGCGATTACTAGTACGTGTACAATTCATTTAAGATATCAAGAAATTAGGAAGAATCTTTAGTACGAGGCGTGGAGTTGAGAGCTCAATCAAAAGTTTGCCTTGTGACCAGGAGGATCAAGGCCTTTAACTATCGCTTTCAAATGGGGGTTGAGGTGAGATGTGCGTGTTTGTGAGGTACAGAAATAAAAGTGCAAGTACTACATTTATGCCATATTGTACATACCACAACATATAAAAAAATAGGACAGGGCCAAAATCAATTAAAAAAAAAAAACACTTCAAGTCTAGTCCTATTAGATTTTAGCCTTGGGCAGAGTCGTCATTGTAGCGAACCGCCTCAGAAAAAATCTTCAAAAGGGATTTTTGGATGGTGTCATCATCTTATTTAATTTGAGAAAAATAAAAAAAAATCCTAAAAAATGACTCAAACGATGTCCATGAAGGATAACTGATCTATTGAAGCCAAGAGAGGGGTCTAGGGACAAGTACGCAACGGGAAGGTCTCAGGCACCCATCGCGCTCTTTCGATCTCTACTTCATTTTTAATGATTATTGGCCTTAAAAACATGTAGTATGCAATATACCATAAGACTTGCCCTAAGTTAATTAATCGGAATCAAAACTGTCTCAGTTCAATACTCGTCCTACGAGGAGTAATATACATTTTGAGACTTAGACAACAAATGGGTAAGAAAGACTCGTTTAGTTGTTTTTTTTAAATGAAATGCGATTACGGGAAGTAGTAACAATTTATATGATTTCAACCCTATGAAAGCTAGTAAAGATTACCTCGAGATGTAGCTTGCTGGGACAACTCGGGGATGTTCTTCGTATGATCCACGATGCAAGGAACATGAAGACGTTTTAAGAGTGGTTTGAATGGCTAGACTTCTCGACATAGATAGTATGTCACTTCACGAAGAAATGGCATGCAAGCTGTAAAGAGAATCAGCTCTTGGACTGACTAAAAATCGACCTTTTAAAATAAAGGCCAAGACCTCTTTTTATAATGATCGGGGTAGCAGGATCTGTTAAAATTGGCAATGCCAATCTATAAGGCTGGAAATAAGTCAGAATAAATGATAAAATTGCATATCGACAAAAGTCAACTAGCTGGCCGATTAGTCAAAAACTGGCCGGTTAATCCCGTTAATTAAAAATAATTTCTTCTGAATTTGATGGCATTATCCGCCCCTATTTTCGACAATCACATAAAAGAACAGAAATAGGATATACCAGATTTAGGATAAGTCATTTCCTAATCAAAAAATAAATCGATTTGATCTTTATATCAAGGATAAAATCATGGATTATTTCTCTAAGTTATCTAGAAAAATTACATCAATTAGAATAATCTAGACTTTAGACTGCACTTGACCTAAATGGGCTGGACTAATGGACTGGACTAATCTAGTTGGACTGGAATTTGACAAATAAATTGGACTAGACTAGATAATTAAACTTGACTAAATTAATTAAACAAAACTGGACTGAATTAATTAATTAAATAAATCACATTACTAAATCTAGACTCAATAATGTATTCTAATCAATAAAGCCCATTATTTGATTAATTAAAAATGGGGTGTCTACAATAAGATAATGATCTATACACCTTTTTAAGCTTGCTATGTTATGACATGATATGCTCACCTCTTTATGGCATGCTGGATGACCTTTCGATTCCTGATCTTCCAAACCTATGTGTTCATATTTTGGTTGATTCATTTTTTCATGGCATTTTGGTGTATAAGATTTGCAATTTAGAATTTGAGGTTATTTAATTACGAATAACTTTTTAAGTAAACTGCCATATTGGTATTTTGCAGTATTATTAGGGAATAAGGCATATACAGTTTGTATATTATTCCCAAAAAAAGAAAAGAGTAGATACCCCATTTTTGTACTCCTTTTTACTTACATATAATTATTTGGCTCTATTGATAATTAAGATTTACTATTACGGTTGTAGGCCTAATAATTATTAAACTTAATTTATTTAATTAAGTCCATTAGTTAATGATGTCTAGTTGTCCAATCCAAACTAGTCTAGTAATTGGATCCAGTCCAGCCCAATTGGTTAGGTCCAATTAGTTAGATTTAACCCAAGTTAAGGTCAAGATATTTATGATTGATAAAATGAGTTGGAAATATCTTATGATTTATCCTTGACACATGTGATTAATCCATGATTTATATAAGATATGGTAATAATTCTTGATTCTGGTTCTTTCCATCTAATTACCTCAGAGATAATTATGGAATTAGGGATGGATGAATTGGCCGGTTCGTTGACTTTGGTTTTCAAGTCTGCAATTTTCATCAAATATTCTGCTCTATCACCATATCACAGACTAGGATAGTCATCCTTATCATTTTTAGCATCCAGACCTTTATAATACGGTCTTTGGGGTACACTTTTAAAGATCAATTTTTTCTCCCTTGAACTTTTATATCGTTTGTCTTAGAACTCGTGTATCATCTCTTAAGAGAAACTAGCACCTCATAATTCACGTTTAAAGAATTTTAAGTCTCTTGCATAGTGGATTCTTCACAAAGTGTTCCCGACTCTTCTAGGCAGGCACACTCGAAAGGTATGTTTTGTCGTCTTCTAGTCTAGTATAGATGGTCTAGAATAATATCTCTTTCCCGCGATCACATTTCTTTTCTGTAATAAATCGTTAAGAAAAGTCTCTTTATTTCTTAGTTCGAGTCTAAGACCGAAGTATTGATAGCCTCCTGTAGGGTCCAATCGAACTACGATAGTTTTGATTCTTTTCGACCGGATAAGTAGGTTGTTTGACCCCTGATATCAAATTCAAACCAATAATATAAAAGTAAACTGAAGATTTATTTTATAGCATGTTTTATGTGTTAAAAAGGCCAAAAATCAATAGAAATGAAGTGGAGACCGAAAGGGCATGACGGGTGCCTAAAACCTTCTTGTCATATAACTTAGTTCTCGAACCCACTTCTTTGTCTTTAGTAGACTTGTCAGTCTTTTGGACATTTCTAGAGTCATTTTTTAAATTTTTTTTCTTATCTTTTTTTGTTTAATTAAATAAGATGCGCGACTCCTAATTTCAAACCTTTCGTTGGTCTAGGATTTTTTCGAGGCAGTTCCCTACAAAAAAAAAACTATTAATTTGTGAATTATTTATCTTTAACTTCATACATGTTTTTCATATTTTGCATTTGTCAGAATGTACTTTGTCTTTTTAAGTACTTGACGGGTGCTACTGGTCGAAATTAACGCCTAACAGGTAAGTATATTAAATAAATACAGTTTTAAAAAGCGTAAAATAAATATTATACTCTTAGAAGATTTATTAAAATTATGTCAATAGTACCTATAATTTTTTTAATAAAGTCACGATGAATGTGTGACTTTTATAAGTTGAGATAAAAAAGGATCGGATCACCAAAACAAATATGATAACATATCACATAAATGACTGGTGTAAAGACCATTAAAAAAAGGCTTATTGTCGTTACACAATCCATAGCGCTGAGTCTATAATATATTCTAGGATATGATATGTCGCGATATTACTAGTTTTGAGCCAGTGCATTATACACGGTAGTGCAGTGTAGTGTCACTTAAATATTGTTATTACAAAATACTGCAATAACCTTGTTTTTCAAGAAAAATAAAGAAAAAAAAATGGAGAAACCTTAAAAAGGAGAGCAAAACATAACAAAGAAATAAGGTACCATGATAAATATGTAAAAATGTGTCTTTATGTTCGGCAAACAAACATAAAATCTAAATATAACGCTAACAACTTTAGAAAAGAGATTTTGACTGTGCAATATATGATGAAATTAAAAAAAATGAAAAAAGTCATAAGATCCCAAAAATGATAAATTGTGCCGCCCATTATCTCAAAGTTACTCTATCCTTCATGGAACACCCCTCAGGATATATTTTGTTTCAGATCAAATTATGAAGATTGGTATAACAAGGCTCGGCTATCCCATCTTCTTCTACGTGCACTATCATGAAACAATAGGCTGGTCGGTGTTTTTACTGTATGATAAACGGTTTTACCTCCTGTCCTTCAGGTATGTCAACTTTTGATGCAAGGGTGGCTAGGGCATTGGCAAAGTTGTTCTTAAGTCGGCATAGGTAATGGAATTCTACATCTTCGAACTGGTTTATAATTTTTTTTCTAAATGAGCATGATATGCTTACAAACATTCATCTCTGATCCTCCACATACCCTGGATCTAGTATATGATAAATGTCGAATCTCCATATACTATGATCTCCCAAACTCTTAGGTTTAGGGCCATCTCTAACCCAATAATACAAGCTTCATATTCGACGGTGTTGCTTGTACTGTCGAAAGTCATCTTGATGGCTATGGGTGAATGGGCTGCGTCTGGTGAGATTAACAAAACCCCTTCTCTAAAATCTTTATCATTTGCTACTCTGTCAAAGTATAACTGCCACCTCATTTCTGATTAAACAATGCATACTTCTTCATTTGGAAACCTCGCCTCTCACTAGCTAGTATCATCTGTTGGACAATCGGCTAATAGGTTGGCTGCACCCTTTCCTATAATCGACTAATGTATGACATAGGTGATATCAATTCAAATAACAAAAAAAGCGACTCTGCTGTGCGGTTAGATAGGACGGGCTTCTAAAAGAAAATAATTCATTGGGTCCATCTTAGCCAATAATCTGATGGGGTACGCCAACATGTAATGTCTCAATCTTTTGTTACCCAAACCAAAGATAAGCATGTCTTCTCTGGGGCCAAATAATTCACCTCCTTTTGGGTTACTTTCTTACTCACATAGTATATGGCTCTCCCAACCAAGGAATTCTTCAGGTGTTGGGACAACACGCCTCCGTCTGTGGTATGACTTACGGTCAGGTATAGTAACAAAGGGTTATAGGGTATAGGTGGGCTTAGGACTGGAGGGTTGCTAGGGTACTGTTTAATTTTGTTGAAGGCTTCCTGGCACAAAGGGTTCCATTCTTTACTCAAATCTTTTTTAATAGTTTGAACACAGGCTCACAAATCATGGTTAGTTGGGATATGAATCGGCTGATGTATTAGATTCTACCCAAGAACCCTCTGATTTCCTTTTTCGTCTTAGATGGAGGCATCTCCACTATGGCTTTGTTCTTGGCAGGGTCCACCTCCATCCCTCTTTTCCTCACCATGAAACATAGCAGCTTCCCACCTGTGACTCTAAACACACACTTCTGTTAGTTCAACCTTACGTTATACTGCCTCAACTTCTCAAAGTACTTTTTTAATATCGTAGAGTGATCCTCTCTCTTTCTGGACTTGATAATTATATCATCCACATACACTTCTACCTCCTTATGGATCATGTCATGGAACAGGGTAGTAGTGGCTCGCTGGTATGTAGCCCCAAAATTTTTAAGTTAAAAGGCATCACTGTGTGATATAAGGTATCTCAGGGAGTAGTGAAGGGTGTCTACTCTTGGTCTTTGGGGGGGCCATTTTTATCTGGTTATACCCTACAAAGAAATCTATAAAGGATACTAACTCATGCTCGACTATATTGTCTATGATCAGGTCAATGATGGGTAAAGGGAAGTCATCTTTTGGAGAAGCTCGTTTTAGGTCTTCGTAGTCAGCGAACATCTTGACTTGACCGGAAGGTTTTAGAACAAGTAAGGTGTTGGCTAGCCAGGTAGGATATTCAATCACTCAGATAAATCTAATATGGAGTAACTTCATCACTTCCTCTTTAACCCTGAGGGACCACTTCAGCCTCAACTTGCGAAGTTTTTGTTTGACAGGTTTGGCTTTGGGTAGGATAGGTAGGTGATGTTTCACAATTGATGGGTATATATCGGGCATGTCTTTGTGTGACCAAGGCTAGCCCCATTTTGATTTCTTTTACATTTTCAGGGGGTGCCTATATTGACTTTAAATGTTTTCTTGGCTACTGCTTGACACAACTAGATTCTCGGTTTCCAATTTTTTCATTATTTCTTTTAAATATGTTTTTTCTTCTAAGTCTATTAAGTGTGACTCATCATTAATTGAGTTGATCAATTCATCATAATCTATATCAACATCCAAGGAATAATTGAAATCAACTATATGATCAATCCAGTAGTCTACAAAAACATAATAGGTAAGCGGATTTAGATTGACTAAGATGACATAAACATCGAAGTCTTCTGGTTCCAAAGCATCTTTGGCAGCAGAATTTTCTTTGGTAACCTCTTCCACAGTCAGCGGTCCGTACTCGATCATCCAATTTTGGGTGTCACCATTTGCTGGAGTGATTAGGCAAGTTAGGTTCACGAACTGGTTGTCCACTTCACAAATAAGCACCGAATAAACATATCAGTAAAGTAGGTTGTCATCACCTCCGGCTCTACTAAATCCATCCAATCTGAGATTCTTTCGAATCTGGCTTAATCTGTACTACCAATTGTTCATCCTCAACCCACTCGCATTCGTAGAATATCTCCCATCCTTTAATCTACTTTTTGGTCTTAACACTTTCCTTATCCTTCTTAGCATGGGCTAGCTTTGGGATAGCTTCTTTCTTCTTCTTTTTGGTGGGCTTACATCCGAAGCTAACTGATCTTTCTTGTTCTCCATATCCGGGAAGCTAGGAATTCCTTGATAGTTTCTACCTAAACCTTTTCTCGAAAACTAGTATAATTTTCTCAACATGGGGAGCACAGTCATTACTACTGTAGGGGCAAATGTGCTAAAGTTTTTGCCGTAACAAACTTCCTCATACTCGAGACATTGAACTGAGTAATCCATCCTAAATCCACTGAGCAAAATATCTAAAGAATGATGTGACACTTGAACACTGTCCTTCTCAACTTGTCTGATCCGAGGAAACTGCGAATCTCCCATTATGGGGAAAAGAGCATTATTCAACATAAACTTGGCCTTTTGGTACAATGTAGAGAGGATTGCACCCATAGAGTTTATCCAAGGCTTCTTAACAGAAGGTTAAAGGCAACAAGTATATCTAACACTTGAAATTCAACATTAAAGCTGGCAGTACCCATAGCTTCACTGTACCTGTGGCCTCCTTTCACGTGTTATTGTAGGCTCAGACAACTTGATAAGACGGGGTGAATTCTAATGGGTCAATGTCGAGGGCTTGAATAATTCATATGGGACCGATATTTGGAGCAGAAACATTATCTATAAGGATTATTAGAACATCTTATGAAGCGGTCACATAGTGATATGGAGCGGGTCATTGTGGCTTGGTCCAGACTTGAGCAGATCAGACTTAGAAAAAGTAAGGACATTTTCATAATGTATGGTCCCTAGCACTTGGGACAAGTCTTCTTGTTAGGTCTGGATAGATATTTAGGTTGCTAAGAAGTTTGATGAGGGCTTGGCAGTGAGAGTATGAGGCAGAAAGTAGTCCTCATGTGAAAATGTTGGCTTGGGTCTTCTTCAACTATCTAAGGACTTCGTCATTGGAAGGGTCTTGAGCAAATAGTGGGTTAGATGTGGCTCACTTCTCCAAGTTATCTAGAAAAATTACATCAATTAGAATAATCTAGACTTTAGACTGCACTTGACCTAAATGGGCTAGACTAATGTACTGGACTTTGACAAATAAACTGGACTGGACTAGATAATTAAACTTGACTAAATTAATTAAACAAAGCTGGACTGAATTAATTAAATAAATCACATTACTAAATCTAGACTCAATAATGTATTCTAATCAATAAAGCCCATTATTTGATTAATTAAAAATGTCTATAAAAATGGGGTGTCTACAATAAGATAATGATCTATACACCTTTTTAAGCTTGCTATGTTATGACATGATATGATCACCTCTTTATGGCATGCTGGATGACCTTTCGATTCCTGATCTTTCGAGCCCATGTGATCATATTTTGGTTGATTCGTTTTTTCATGGCATTTTGGTGTATAAGATTTGCAATTTAGAATTTGAGGTTATTTAATTATGAATAAATTTTTAAGTAAACTGCCATATTGGTATTTTGCAGTATTATTAGGGAATAAGGCATATACAGTTTGTATATTATTCCCAAAAAAAGAAAAGTGTAGATACCCCATTTTTGTACTCCTTTTTACTTACATATAATTATTCGGCTCTATTGAGAATTAAGATTTACTATTACGGTTGTAGGCCTAATAGTTATTAAACTTAATTTATTTAATTAAGTCCATTAGTTAATGCAGTCTAGTTGTCCAATCCAAACCAGTCTAGTAATTGGATCCAGTCCAGCCCAATTGGTTAGGTCCAGTTAGTTAGGTTTAACCCAAGTTAAGGTCAAGAGATTTATGATTGATAAAATGAGTTGGAAATATCTTATGATTTATCCTTGACACATGTGATTAATCCATGATTTATATAAGATATGGTAATAATTCTTGATTCTGGTTCTTTCCATCTGATTACCTCAGAGATAATTATCAAATTAGGGATGGATGAATTGGCCGGTTCGTTGACTTCGGTTTTCAAGTCTGCAATTTTCATCAAATATTCTGCTCTATCACCACCATATCACAGACTGGGATAGTCATCCTTATCATTTTTAGCATCCAAACCTCTATAATACGGTCTTTGGGGTACACTTTTAAAGATCAGTTTTTTCTCCCTTGAACTTTTATACTGTCCTAGAACTCATGTATCATCTTTTAAGAGAAACTAGCACCTCATTATTCACGTTTAAAGAATTTTAAGTCTCTTGCATAGTGGATTCTTCACAAAGTGTTCCCGACTCTTCTAGGCAGGCACACCTGCAAGGTATGTTTTGTCGTCTTCTAGTCTACAATAATTTCTTTTTCCTGCGATCACATTTCATTTTTCAGTACTAAATTGTTAAGAAAAGTCTCTTTATTTCTTAGTTCGAGTCTAAGACCGAAGTATTGATAGCCTCCCGTAGGATCTGATCGAACTACGATAGTTTTGATTCTGATTTTTTCAACCGGATAAGTAGGTTGTTCGACCCTGATATCAAATTCAAACCAATAATATAAAAGTAAACTTAAGATTTATTTTATAGCATGTTTTATGTGTTAAAAAGGCCAAAAATCAATAGAAATAAAGTGGAGACCGAAAGGGTATGATGTGTGCCTAAAACCTTCTTGTCATTATAACTTAGTTCTCGAACCCACTTCTTTGTCTTTAGTAGACTTGTCAGTCTTTTGGACATTTCTAGAGTCATTTTTTAGATTTTTTTTCTTATCTTTTTTTGTTTAATTAAATAAGATGGCGACTCCTAATTTCAAACCTTTCGTTGGTCTAGGATTTTTTTGAGGCAGTTCCCTACAAAAAAAATTATTAATTTGTGAATTATTTATCTTTAACTTCATACATGTTTTTTGTATTTTGCATTTGTCAGAATGTACTTTGTCTTTTAAAGTACTTGACGGGTGCTACCGGTCAAAATTAACGCCTAACATGTAAGTATATTAAATAAATAGAGTTTTAAAAGCGTAAAATAAATATTATACTCTTAAAAGATTTATTAAAATTATGCCAATAGTACCTGTAATTTTTTTAATAAATTCAAGATGAATGTGTGACTTTTATAAGTTGAGATAAAAAAAAGGATCGGACCACCAAAACAAATATGATAACATATCACATAAGCGACAGGTGTAAAGACCATTAAAAAAAAGGCTTATTGTCGTTACATAATCCATAGCGCTGAGTCTGTAATATATTCTAGGATATGATATGTCGCGATATTACTAGTTTTGATCCAGTGCATTACACACGGTAGTGCAGTGTAGTGTCACTTAAATATTGTTATTACAAAATACTGCAATAACCTTGTTTTTCAAGAAAAATAAAGAAAAAAATTTGGAGAAACCTTAAAAAGGAGAGCAAAACATAACAAAGAAATAAGGTACCATGATAAATATGTAAAAACGTGTCTTTATGTTCGGCAAACAAACATAAAATCTAAATAAAACGCTAACAACTTTAGAAAAGAGATTTTGACTGTGCAATATATGATGAAATTGAAAAAAAAATGAAAAAAGTCATAAGATCCCAAAAACTGTAGGGTTTATATGTAGAGTGTCACATCACCTAGCAATTTTTAGATATCACAACACTTGACATTATATGCATACAAAGCAAATTTCATAAATTTAGGAGAAAGTAATTTGTGGATGAAAAATAAACACAAAAAGAAAGAAATGTTGAAAAAAATGGGATGGTCGTGAAGCTTCAATCTCTTGAATCTAATACTTTGGCATAATGCCCAAGGGTATCATATTCCACACAATAAAAAAAAATACATTAAAAAATCTAAAATAAGTAATACTTATATATTGATAAAGAGGAAAGGGGCAGGGTTCGACATGCTAAAGCTACTGCCTGTTTCTATGTAAGTTGCATTTGCACCTGATACTGATACTGAGACGTTAAGAAGACCAGTAATAGAAGAGACAGAGAGAATTCATAGTTTAATGTCAATAATAAAAAAAAAAAGATATATCAATAGAAGAGACAGAGATAGATGGTAGGTGTAGAGGGATAGAAACTAGAATTTGATGACCATAAAAGATAAATGACATAATTAGGTACTCAAAACACGTAGATTTCCCAACTTAAATTGTGGGTTTCATTTGATTGGAAAACAAAAATTGAACTCTCAAATTGTTATTTTTTTCGACGACTTAGGCAACTTTTTTCTAGCTTTGACTTTACTATATTTAAGACTAGTTGTGATCCTGTCTTGCATACTGGAGTCGTATATAATTACTACAAATTGTTAACAAAATTAACATTAGTAACATGGTAACAATGATATTTTATAATAATAATATAAATAAAGCAGGTGTACCAATACATACAATTAGAATTAAAGGCAAACCACCTAATTAGGGTTGCTATCTTTGTACGTGAACAGCTTTAGAAGAAAATAATTAAAATCTTAATGTCCATTTAGAAGCTAGAGATGTACAATGTTAGATAGAGACTAGAGATGTCAATGGGCCGGGCTTGGGCCGACCCAGCCCAAGCCCAGCGGGCCTCCAATGAAACTGGGCCGGGGCCGGGCCAGAAGAAGTGAAAACCAGGCTGGGCCGGGCCTGAAAACTGATATACTTGGGCCCAGCCCAAGCCCTGGCCCTAGGCCCAATATTTTAGGGCCGGGCTTGGACCGGCCCAGGCCCAAAAAAAAATTTTGGTTTTTTTTTTTCCATATTCTTAACTCCTTGTTATTCACATTTATAAATTAAATGGTTGGAGACTTGGAGCAACATCAAAAGCCTCAATCGCCAAATGAAACTAGTGTAAGAGGTTCCCCAATGACGTTGTAGTACGGTTCCCGTTACACAAGAAGGGCACTAGCAGTTAAACATGGGTGACTCTCTCATTAGTTTGTCTACTTCCTCCTTTTCTTTATACATCATTATCTTTATTGTAAAACCATGACCACTGCAAAGAGGTTGCTACAAACCCTTTAAGACATTTGATTTCCAAAAATTTTACATTCCAAATGTGAAATTTTTAGAAATATCAATATGTATGTAAACAATAATATTTCTAGCATTCAAATATTCAAACCAATAAAGTTAAATTGAAGATAAATGTGTTCATAGGCCCTCCTCCTTTTATCCGGGCTTGGGACCGGCTGCTTGTAAACAAACAGGCGAAGTTACCTATTTTTTTATATATATGAAAAAATATCTATCTTGTTTCTAAAAAAACTATTTTTTGTGAAAATTTTTATTCTTAAAACGTGAGAAAAGGAAAATAAAAATAAATTATCTAATCATCTGGAAGTATTTCAACGTCCGAGTCACTGCTCTTCCTATCATTAATCGGTATATCTTGCTCGCGGTATTTCGCATCAAGATAATCCTTCCAACATACACATAGCTCGAGCGACTCGAGGTTAAGACGACTCCTCCTGTCATCCAAAATCCTCCCACTCGCTGAAAATGCCGACTCTGAAGCAACCGTGGAGGCTTGCACCGGCAGTACATCTCGTGCAATTTGAGATAAAGTTTTATACATGTTTTGATTTTGTTTCCAAAAATTTAACAAATTAAAATTAACTTGTTCTTGCAACTGATAAATCAGAATAATGATCAGTATTGGAATATACACCAATCTCATTAAAAGAGGAAAAAGTAGACGAACCTGCCGAATTAGAAGTACCTTCACCTGGTAGTTGTCTTGCTACTAGATGTTCAAAGCCCTTAAGGTATGGCGATAATACCTCTCAGCAGTCGATGATGAAGCTCGGCTGCGCACGTCAGCAGAATTACGATACAACTTGAACAGTTCCTCAAATGTCTTGCTCACTTTCGCTGTGAGGTTGGTTGTGTCCTCTACTGAGTAGCACATTAATTTTGATATCTCTTTATCGAGACGTTCACGCCATGCAACTTTAACCTAGGATCTAAACAAGTAGCCACAGCAAAAATAACAGGCAGTTCACTTCAATATTTATTAAACTTTTCATCCATCACTTTTACTATTTCCGTAAAGGGTCCTATATATCTCCATTTTGTTAACATTGTAGCCATCTTGAGAATTTCTATTACAGCGAGAGGAGAGGTGGGATAGTACGTACCAGACAATAAATTGGTAGACGTGTAAAATACCTCCAAAAATTCAGCTAGGTATGTAGCCATCTGCCATTCCTCTTGAGTTGGCAAGCCGGCTGGGAACGAGGTTAGTAGAAAATGCGTATAGACTTCTTTGTATGCCAGAATGTGTAAAAGCATATGGTATGTAGAGTTTCACCTATGGACCACATCTGTAACTGCTCTCCTGCGAGGCATATTATATTGACACACAACGTTTTAAATTGTTGTGTTCTCGAACCGAACTATTAACATACGCTGTCATACCCCTCATTTTGACGAGAATATCTCCTGCAGCAGCTAAACCATCTTGAACAATTAAATTAATTATATGACAAACACAACGAACATGAAATAATTGACCAGAAAGTACAGCTTTGAGGCTCTCCTTTAAAGCAGCAACAGCAGCTGTATTGTTAGAAGCATTATCAAAACTAATACTCATAATCTTATTCTTTAATTTAAACGTGGTACATGCTTTTAATATAATAGTAGCAATGTTCATTCCATCATGCGGAAAAGGAAAGAGCTCAAAAGCGATGATTCTCTTGTTCATAATCCAATCTGCATCAATCCAATGGGCCGTCACACAAGTATAACTAACAAAAGTAAACGAAGATTGCCAAATATCAGAAGTAAGACTAACTTTACCGTCAAAATTATCGAAATAATCGATCAGGCGTGCTTTAGCAGCATTATACTGTCGGAGTGCATCGGATCTAGTTGTGTTTCTATGAACCTTTTTGTACAAAGGTTGAACGTATGTGTTCATATATCTAGAGTGCTTAGCATTATCGGCAAAAGAAAAGGCTTGTTCATCGTGAATAACAAATTCAGCGAGACCGTCTCTTTGCTCTCGCTGATTATAAACAAATAACTTACCGTCAAAAGATAACTGTGTTTGGGTAGGTTCGACGTGGCCTTGTCGAGGTGCACACTAAGGGTAATGCCTGTTAAGATGTCCATTACCACTACCAGTAGAAAATAATTTAGTACAGTACTTACATCGAGCTTTTGGATGCCGTCCACCGTAACTTCATCAAAATGATTCCAACACTCGGTTTTCTTTTTTTTCACCTTTTGGACTTCTGGCTCATTACCAGAAGCATTGCTCAGCCCTTCTCCATCATGACCGCTCATAGGTTAAGATTATGCCACGGAGTAGTAGCTTCGCCAACCGAGCTGCGTCCTTGACTATAATGCAGGGGGTCTTGTGAAGGCGTGTATTCAATATCTGGAATGTTTTGATTGAACTTCCAATTGGCTTGGGTATCTATCATACAGCCGGTACTCATTCGTCCAGGAACGAATGGTTGTGGTGGTGCTTGGATTGGTGTTTGTGATGGTCGTGGTGGTGGTGCTTGTACTGGTGGTGGTGCTTGACCTGATGATGGCGTTTTTCGTGATGATGATCCACGCCTTAATTTCTTCAGTATTCCAGCCATATTTGACGCTAAACTTTTTTATTAGATTGAAAAAATAAAACTAGAGCAGTAATAAGTAATTAGAAATAACAATTAAAAAGAATTGAAGAGTAACTAGGGAATAAGAGTAATTAGTAATTCAAAATTGGCCGGAGTTAGTAATTAAAAATAACTTTGTAATAGTAATTAATAAATAAGAATTCACTAAGTACTAATTAGTAAACAAAATAATTAGAGAGTAACAAATGAATAAGAGGAATAATTAGTAATTAGAATTTAACACGAGCAGTAATTAGTAAACATGAGTAGTAATTAGCAAAAGTACTAATTAATAAACAAGAGTAGTAATTAGCAAGAGTAGTAATTGGAGAGGAAAATAGTAGCAAAGCTTGTAGAAATGTAGAATGTTTAGATAAAAGAGAGTAAGAAGATTGGTGTGAAAAATTAGAAAGGAAGGGTGTGAATTTATAGATTTTTCAAAGTTCACAAAAGACCAAAATACCCCTCAAACTAGCCGTTATATAGTTGTTGGGGGGGTAAAAGTGGAATTTTTTGAATTAGTGGGGAATATAGCTGTTGGGGGGGGGGGGACAAAAATTTGAAAAAAGTGGGTAGCCCAGAATTTGGGCCAATTTAGGGCCGAATTTGGGCCAATTTAAGGCCAGATCCGGGCCAAATTAGGGCCAAAACATGGCCAATTTTGGGCCAGTTTCGGGCTTTTTTTGGGCCTTTAAGGGCTGGGCCTGGGTCGGGCCATTTTTTCTGAAACCTTGGCTTGGTCCAAGCCCAGGTCCAAGGCCCTAAATAGGCGGGCCTACACTGTTCATAACCGGGCTTGGGCCGGCTCGGGCTTTTTTCGGGCCACAACGGGCTGGGCCGCGGGCCAACCGGCCCAATTGACATGTTAGATGTTTAAAATCATAATTCTCCATTCACATATTCAAATGTATAAAGTAATATGTGAAAAAAATAAAAATGGTTTACGGATATAGGTATGTACATCTTAATTTTGTTTTCTAATTATCAAATTGATAAAAGTTGAGAAAAATATGTGACAAAATTTCACTAGAAAACATGAGAGAATAATTAGAGCGAGAGATTTTAAAAATTCAAAGTTTAGATAGTCTGTTGGAGATATTTTTTATAGGACACAGGGCGGTTATTTTGAGATATTTCTATCGCTTCATCTTTTATGGGGAAATAGAAACCAGTCGTCGACCTCTTATAACACCTACTTCGATGCTCATGTTCACATTCTATCATATCTCTTCATTGCTATCTGGGGTCGGTGTTTAAAGGGAGGATCAACAATTTGGCTTTGCCATTACCGTGTAAACTGATCATAGGCCAATGGGTTCGTTCATGCATTCTCTTTATGTGGTGGATGTTCTTTCTACACATGCTTTAACTCCGCTGAATTCACTTATTTGGTTGCTTTCTCATCGTTTATTACATTTATATATTTTAGACTAACAAACAACTATTTCAATAGATAACTGGTGATTGCTATATTCCTCCGCATATTACCACTATTTTTTTTTGACTTGTGGAAAGTTAGCTAGGAAGCACATGGTGTAAGTATTCTAAGAAGCAGAAGAATCATGATCTTGCATCTGGCTTGACACAGCATGCGGCGCACGTGTGCTATTTTGTACATCGGAAGTGGAGAAAAATTGGACATCGGGTCCGCAAGCTGATGCTATATTCTAGCCTCGTGTTTTTTTTTGATACTTTGATCTCTGTCTCTAGGTTTCTAGTATGTTTCTTTTATTTGTGTGTGACCATGGCTTGATAGAGGCTGTTGATGGTAAAATTATATGTATAATTTGGTGCTTCACCCGGGGATCGGGGTTGTTGACCCCAGGACTGATTTTCATAGTATATAATTTTTTTTAAAAAGTTCTAAGTTTAGAAACTAAAGAAGAAAAATAAAACTAAACCTTTTTTTATTATTATTTATTATGAATAGAAATCACTTTAAATCCTTATGCCTGACAAGAGAATATTCAAGTAGGCAATGACCTGGTAACATTCTCTCAGTTCCGACGTTATTATATTTATAATAATCAGAGTAGATCATTAAATTTTGAAAGTTTAATTAGTTTTGAAACATAAGAGATATCTTTTGAGATAAAAGGACAAAGTTTTTGTTTTTATTTTGTTAGATATAACTTAAAAGAGTAACAAGGCCACACAATAGAGACAAAGAACGTGTGAAAGGGCATATAGAGATAAAAACAGTGATGTAGAAGCTGCTTGGTTTTTTCAGAAAGATTTTTAGGAGAATTTTTGTAAGACAAAAACTATATATATATAAAAAAAAAGAAACTGTTCCGACGGGAGAGAGGTGGAGACACGATTTACCTAAATTAAAATATGAGAAATCTTAGGAATTTTTTTTAATCTATCTATATAGGAAAAGTGATAAATAGGTCTACATACAAAGAGGAGAGAACGTCTAAACAAACGATGCCTTGAAAACGTTTTCTTCCACTTTAGTTTATGTATATTTAGATAAGATTATGAATTCATTTGTATGAACTCTCTATAGTGCGTTTCACTTATAAAGTCCTCGCTTTATTATGCTTTTCTACTCCTCGTTTTGTTGCTAAAAGATTTTATATAATTTTTAGCGACAAATTTTAACTATTTATATTATACTAGGAGTTATAATAACTTGTACTCCATCTCTCTCACATAATTCATTCATTTTTTTGCATGCATATTAAGAATTTCGATCATATATTGTGTATTTTTTATTTTTTATTTTATCCTTTAAAAAGAGGATGGAAAGAAAGTGTGGCAGGAGAGATCAAATGAGTTAAACGAGTGTTTAATGTGAACAGAGTAATAGAATAAAAAAGTGAACAACAGTGGGATAAGAGAGAGAAATGCGTTAGGAAAAGAATTAAATGTATAGAGAAAAATAGAATAAAAATATTATAAAAGAATTAATATATAATTAAAATTATAAAAAAAACTTTAATTTGAAAGTAATTAATTTTTATGGAGACAACTTATATATTTAATTTAGGGCTAATTACACCTATGTCCGTGAGGTTAGGGTGTAATTACAGTCAATGACACAAAGTTTTAAAATATAACATTCTGTGACTAAACTCTTTTAAATTGTATCAGCCGTGTCCATCCGTTAGGGTTCCGTCCAAAAAATATACTTTGTTAATGATGTTAGCAATACATATTTTTAAAATGACAATACTACCTCTTGTACTTTATATACAAAATATTTTTAAAATTTTAAATTAAGATTTCAACCTTAATTTCAACATTAGGCTTTTAAAAGCCTAATATTAATTTGTTCTCTATCTTTGCACTCTACTCTCAATCCGCAATTTCTTAATCTGCAATTTTTTAAAGGGTTTCAATATGCAAATTAGGGCTTCAAAACCCTAATTTGCAAAGCAAAGTCGTCGGCGCCTAACCATCAGAACAACGGCACCTTACTGATTGTCCAGATCTGCAAAGCAAAGATGCCAGTCACGGTGATGCCATCACCTACCCTTATTTGACCTTCCCTAATTTGCAAAGCAAAGATGCCGTCACCATCACCACCGTGACTGGCCCTCTGTTACCATCAGAACAACGGCAAAGTAGTCGGTTGTCCAGATCTGCAACGTCCAAAATCGCAACGTGATCGACAGCATCACAACTGAGCAACGTCGAATATCTTTGCGGCAGGAGGTGCGGTGTTGCGGCGACGGGGAAGGGGAAGGGGGAGGGTGGAGGCGGTGACGAGGAAGGGGAAGGGGGAGGGTGGGTGCGGTGACGGGAAAAGGGGAAGGAGGAGGGTGGGTGCGGCGACAGGGAAGGGGAAGAGGAAGGTGGGTGCGGCGACGGGCGGCGACAAGGAGGCGGCGAAGGTGTTCTGCGGGGGGAGTTTGAGACATAAATGGCCAATGGGGTTGGGGCGTGGGATACATTAATCTTTCTTTTTCTCCTTTTTTTAAAGATGAAATTAATGACATTAAAAAATAAATAAATAAAGTTCCAACTTAGGGATAATAAAGTCTTTTCATTAAAACCGTTAGAGTTTTTAAAATTCCGTTTAGTCAATGGACATGAGTGTAATTTGTCCAAACTATTATTTTTTTAGTATAATTACTCCCAAACTTAAACTTTAGGGATATATGCGTCATTAGCCCTTTAATTTATGTGAAGCGGAAGAAAGGAGTAACTTTTAAGGGTTTTTCAGGACAGTTATTTGGTTCTCAACTTCTCATTCGACTTCATTCTAGATCTATTGGTAATTATTTTTCCTGGTTCTATGCTAT
Organism: Escallonia herrerae; assembly: GCA_033070095.1. Taxonomy (NCBI): domain Eukaryota; kingdom Viridiplantae; phylum Streptophyta; class Magnoliopsida; order Escalloniales; family Escalloniaceae; genus Escallonia; species Escallonia herrerae. The sequence continues at coordinate 24,175 of JAVXUP010002403.1, read as the reverse complement.
TTCTGTCTTTATAACTTCAAAGAATCCCGTAAAACTCTGAATCTTAAGTAGTAGAAACCATTTTGACCAAACTCCGATTCCATAGGTGTGTATTCTCTCTCTACTAAATCCTACCCCGGCCACCGTACTTGCTGTTACTGTATTAATATGGATCTCAAAGCTTGTCTTTCTTCTTGATCTGATCTTTGCATCCAAGAATTTATACTCAGTTTTTAGTTCTCCAATTTAGATATTGAAACATGGGTATTGAATTTCTCTTGATCTACTACGTTTCTTTTTCCATGGCGAAGTTAATAAAATAAATTGAATCTTCATTCATGGGTTTCTGGGATCACCTGTTTTAGTTTGTGTTGTACTTTGCCTGGCTATTTTGATGGGTATTGCTTTTTGGACTTCGATTCGGCTGTTTACTTTTATAATGTGTTCTATAAAATGGATTTAGTAGATGATTTGCTGATAACCATCATAACTTGTGTTGTTTCGGCTTCTATAAGAATTCCTTTGTATGAACTCTCTGCAGTGGGTATCTCTTTTATAAGAGGCAACATCTAAATCAAACCTTACCTTACCATTTTGTTGCTAAGGTTAAATTTTGTGTCTCCTTGACTTTTTAGAGACAATTTTTGGATCTATAGTAGACTACTTTGGAATACATGAAGGCGTAAACTTTAGTTATTAATCTGGAGTGAGTGGTTTATAGATTCTGATGAGTATAGCACATTTGAAACTCACTTTTTATGGGTTCGGGATAGTTTTTTTAGGTATTGGACTTATGTATTCCATTTCGTTCTTGATATCAATGAAAAGGGATAGGTTGTTATTTTCTAGGGCTCTTGTTATAGTCGGGTGGAATTTGATATTAATCTTTCTTGTTCGTGATTTTTGGGTTTTTATGTTCTTTTGTTTTCTGACTTCTTTCAATTATTTTGTCAAAGTAGCTTTCCTTTTGTTCGTTCAAGTTACTTTGTCACATTTTTTAATCCCATATTTGTAGTGGTTTAAAGTAATTTGATCAAATTGTTGTCATATTCGGCCATTTATGTACTCTGACAGTCTTTATGATTTACAGATTTACTAAACTTTGGGAAACAAGATATGGGTTTCTTGTTACTACTATTCATTTTGTTTGTTTGAGATATTCTTTTGCCAGATAATTTATTAAAAATTGGGTGATTAGACCTTTTAAATTTTCTGAGGGATGTGCAAAATGATTCTGCCCGTATGTTCCAGTCTTGATAAGAGTGCTTTTTCTTAATTCTTTGGAGCAGAAGCATTGCAAAAACTTGGAAATGTGACTACAAATAGAAAGTAGTCTAATATAACATCGCTTAGGGTCATGTTTAACCAATAAAGATCAAAGTTTAGGGGCTTAGCCAGTATCTAATTGCGGTAATGGTTATTATAAGTCAACATGTATGTATGTACATGTATGCTGTTGGGTGTAAGCGCCAGAGGTTCTTGGTGAGAATTCTTTAAACAAGTGAATGCCTGACGATTATAGACCGGAAAAAATGGGGGATAATATCTAACGGTTAAGGGATGGTGAAATCTGTAACTAGAGGCTGGCCATATCAAAAATGTTCCAGAATATGGAAGTACGTTGTGCACAGGCTAAAGAAAAAGTATTGCTTCTACTGTCCACTTTTTATCCAATTTGTAGCATAACTTCTTGTCTCTTGCAGTCTCTTTCTTGCACGAACATGAGTAGTTTCTGCTGGCATCCTTGCATATTTGGTGGCATTGAGCCTCTTAGTAATTACACTTAGTTTTGAGCCTCTTGATTGCATATTAGCTAGTACTCGGTGTACAACTGACGGCTTTGGTATTTCCTACTACAGAATAAGGATCACAGGTTTATAATGTATACCTTTTGACAGTTCTAGGATCTACCTCACTGGAGGATACCTTTTTAGAGCTACTATATCTGATAATCATGCTTCTAGAAGCTGGTCTACTGATAGATCTATGTCTTCTTTATTCACCAACACAAACTAATCTTACCCATGTAGTTCATTTGCATCTCGAAGCAGAGCAACTGTAACAAATACGATGATGTGGAGTGCTTTATATTTCCATCCTTTAAAAGGCATCTTACTCTCCTCAAATTTTTCTCACACTTCAGTTGTGGTTCTGAGCTCAGAAACTATGGAAGCGAACAGGGGCCAGAATGGAATTCAACTTTTGCTAGCTGCAGAGCAAGAAGCTCAACACATTGTTAATGCTGCCAGAAACGGTAATTGCGTGAGCCAACTATGAATTCTAGTCTTTCTGCTGGTCTCTATATCACAGTACAGGACTCTTTCAGTTCTTAAGAAACTAATTGCATTGCTTGCACACTGTTAGCAACTGACTAGGGTCGCAAGGCTGTTGGGTGGGTTAGTCTTTTTGGTGGTTTTCAACATTGAAGTTCCGTAAGGGGAACAAACGAATTTTGACAATTAGAATGTGATAATGTATTGTTTGCATTGAGCAAGCTTGAGTCTGCATTCTTTGACATGTTAACCGGTTCAGGAGCAAATGTTGGTTATGCAGTGAGGTATCCGTTGTCATGCTACTGAAATGAATGGGGGATTGGTTTAGAGTGTGGTAGGCTATGAAGCACGGGCACGGGTGCGGACACGCCGATACCCAAAAAAAAAAAAAAGGATATGGGTGTGACTAGGGTACTGCAAATTTTTTATTTATAATTTTAAATGTTTAATATATGCTTTTGAAATATATATGTTTAATGAGTTCTTGTACAAATATATTGAAATTATGGTCATTTTAGTCATCTACTCATATATAAGAACAAATCCAAAAGAAGTTGCACATGTGGACTACCAAAGGCCACATAAATGACAAAGCCCAACATAGAGTTGAAGACTAAACTAAGTTGAGGCAGTCTCTAAAAGAAAAAGAAGTCTGGTGAAGGAAGACGTAGATCAGAGAAGCAGCTGATGCGACGTGTTCACCGAAGCCCGAGTTCTTCTTCTTCTACGACTTCTTCTGCTCCTTTTTTTTTTTTTGGGGTTAATAGGAGCAGTGATGGCCATCGACAGCGCTGTCTCCGGCAGTGGCTGCTGCTTCCTCTTCTCTCTCCACTCAAATTCCTCACCGGCAGTCATCGGTGGTCTCGGGTTGTTGTTGGTGATCACGGCTGGTCACTCGTGGCTACTTCCCCCCTCTTTAACGATCTGTTCATTTAGGGTTTTAAAGTAATGTTTCATATTTGTACTTTGACCGTCCAAAACTCATTTTTTTTTTTATGTTTTGACCCTAAAAATTCTTTTAAAATTTGTGTGTTCAGCCCATAAATATCCGATATGCACCCGATCCATATCGGAGCCTCACCTGATATTTAAAAAATAAAAAAAATTAATCATAAATATTGGACGCACACCCGACATGCACCTGTGCTGCACATCTGGTGCCGATGCTTCGCCCTCAGTGCTGCACCTGTGCTACATAGGTGGTAGGCCACTGGGGACATGTAAGGATTAAGAGCCTTGACCAAAGTTTAAAGTCGATCAAGGAGGTGAGTCTCCCATGTATGTTCCTGTTGAAATAAAGAATGCGCGGTATGTGGGATGCAGTGAGTGCAGGATGGGGATACTGTTGCTATTTGTTGCCATTTGATGCCTGTTATCACTTGTCAACCTTAAGCTGCCTAGTGGACCTCCCAGGGTAAGGACGTTGTAACATATGGTAAATGAGAGCATTCCATGTTGGATTTATCCATGTTAAGGCATAGCTAATGGTGTATTGTGGGTGTGAAACCCTTCATGTATATGCGTATATGCATGTGTCACTTATAGAAGTCAAGATGAAGCATTTCGAGTTGAAACATGAGAGACCAGGCCTTTGATTTTGATGTTCAAGTAGTTTCACTGGTTGACTTTATTATCTGATTAAGTAATTCACATATTCTTTGGTACCTGGTTCCAGCAAAAATGGCTAGGCTAAAGCAGGCCAAAGAAGAGGCCGAGAAGGAAATTGCTGAATTTCGTGCTCAAATGGAAGCTGAATTCCAGAGGAAGGTTGCAGAGGTAAAAATGAAAGAGAAAAGAAAGAAAACGTCTCTGTCACCTCTGAGTACGAAAACTATATGCTAAATACATGTACACATTTGCGTGCATTGTTCGCTTTTGATGACATTCAGTGCCACCAAGCCTTTGAATAATACTGCAGAGGGTCAGCCCTTTGTGTTTGCTCATTCGTACGATAAATTTCCCTTTGATAAACTCTTTTATTGGTCCGATTTTCTTCTGTTGCGACCTTAGTTGCACAAAGCGGGGGCGGGGGCGGGGAAGCTTAAGCACCAAGAAGAATCTGAGGTTGGGAGCGGCTTGAATAAATAAATGTGTAAAGAGTATTATCATTTGTTTAGTATTGTTTATATAGCCAGCAACAACAAAAAAGGAGGCTTTAAGGACTTGAAGGAAGAGAGAAACAAGGAATTGAGTTGAAAAGGGTTTGATTTTCAGGTATTCTCTCACTTGTTCCATGCATCTCTATCCAGCTACGGGATCGAGTTCCCATATTAGCTTGGGACGAGATCTCATGGAGCTCCTAACTTGGGATCGCAAAAGCGAGTTTCCAAGAAAGAAACGTCACCATATTAAGAGTTTCCTGCAACTAAGGTTGCGACTCATCTTTTACTATGGCAAGTTACAAGTTTTTCCAAAAGAAAATTTATGGACCAAATTACTCTCATACCAGCTATGCTTTGTCAGACCAGGCAGTGTGGACTGGGATGAACACATTGAATCTTACAACATTGTTTTCTATACAACTCAGTGTGGTAAACCTATGTTGAGTAGTTGCTGTATTATATAGCTAATCTTGAAAGTGATTGCTGTGTTTTTTGTGATTGAACTTGTTTTCAGAGTAGTGGAGACTCAGGTGCTAATGTGAAGCGCCTCGAGAAAGAGACCGACGAAAAAATTATTCATTTAAAGACAGAGGCTGCAAGAATCTCCCATGATGTTGTCCAAATGCTTCTGAAACACGTGACAGCTGTAAAGAACTGAGATCTCAGGTAAGCTTGGAGGGCTAGAAGGCCCTGGTGCCTTTTTTCCCCTCTTTGTGAGAGTAAGATGCATATTTTTCGACTTTTGTATCATGTACCCTAGTTTAAGTGTTGGATGTATTGTTGATTGTGGCTTTGATTGAATAAAATGATCCTGTATTTGTTTTCCCCCATCACTTTGCCAATTAGGGAGACTTATATTTGATTACGCACGATGATTTGGTAAAAGACCCATTTCCTTCTTACCCACTTATCTATGAAGAAAAACAAAAAATGTGGAAATCATGCCCGACACTTTTGGTTAAGTTTTTGTTGTTTATACTCATGCGGCGTCTTGATGAACTTGGCGTTCATCGAGTGTTTCTTAGAACTTGGCCAACTACCTCTCTACAGAACGGCGTTGCTCCTCAGTGGTGGTTTGCAACTGAGCTGAGTGCAACTACATGGGTAGTCTTGTTCCCTTCTCAGGCATTTCTCTGGTTTTTTCCTAAGGTCAACATATATTAAGCAAATAAACTTGAAAATGAGTTTGAAGATTCTTTTTACAGCCAAAAGCAGGTGGACACAATGACCGCCTTAAGTTTGAACTCGAAGACAATGTGATTTGACAAGCTTTCCTTAGTTGAGATTCGAGTACATTTTCCTTAAAAGTGAGACACTTTCATTCTCCCCCTTTTGTGCATAGTCCTTCATTTCTGATCGGTTTGTGTGATGGCAACGTCTTCTAAGATTTCATGTAAATCGTTCTTCACTAATTTATATTTTATACCAAGAATGGCAAGACACAGAAATTTAGATATGTCAAGATATACCAATTTATGCTCAGTCACTCTACAGGATCATTTTGTACAAATGAGGAAGAACTGCTTGAAGATTTCTGAAGATCAATGTACAACCTAATAGTACAACCTAATACTACATGTTACCCCTCTATCTGGATAATCGTCTCGTATATTTCCTCACGATTGCAACTTTGTGAGATCCTGCAGGATTTGCTCCACCAGGATTGCAAATGCGAACAATCCCACCCCGAGGAGGGCAGGTCTTGCTCTTGATATTCCCTTCTGATCAGCATTCTTGCTTTCATTTCCATACATAGCCCACGCCATTGCTGGCGGAAGTACTCCATATAGCATCGTCATGCAGTAGCCTCCCTGTTCCACGGTTGAGTTTTGGTTAAAAGAATTTTAGCCCCTCCCCGGGTGGGGTGAAGAGAAAAGAAAACCATTGGCTAGTAATAAGCACGAAGGTACACGACTTACAGCTATGTCCGTGGCAGCAGAAAATACATCTGGAACTGTGGTTGATACAAGGAGAGATGGAGCAATGACTATTGCTGTTGCTGTGAGGTTAACTTTGTTCTTCGTCCACCATTTTCGTGTCCCTGAGTCTTCTCTTGGTTTCTGGTAGAGGTTTACATGTTATACCTAGACTGACAATGGCTTGTACTGTACAGAGTAAAATGGAAATGGACTACCTCTGATTTTTGTCTGGAGGGAGAATATGACGTGAGATTAGTAAGTTGTTCATTGAAGAACTGAGAGAAGCTTAGGAGAGTCCCGATCAGTGAAGTGCCAACTGCTAGAAGCGAAAAGGCCTCTACCATAACTGGAACGCCGCTCCATTTTACCCTAAGTTCGAGGATATGCAATCAAGGAATTGTGAGTCATGATCCTGCGACCTGGTTAGGTTCAAAATGTGGAAACTCTCCACAAAAGTGGGCATCATGCTACACGCAAATTGGTAGAGATGGAAATACAGGTTTTCAGTTGTGGTGTTGAGCATAATAAGGGCAGTAGGATTGAGTTATACCTCGTAAGCAATTCAACAGGATCAGTAAATTGGTCAGCCTGAGAGGAGAGACCAATTGCTATCGCATCCCAAACAAGCAATGCGAGCAATGGCACGATGCTGCCAAGCAGAACTGAAGTCCTTATACGTCTCAAATCACCTCCCAGATATGCACAAAGAACTGCAAGAACATCAGATATAATTAAATAGGAGACGCTTTACTTTGTTTTTTGATAAACGCTAGATTGGGATGTGGTGATGTTCGTCCTCACCGGGAGCTAGGTCATGATAGACCAAAGAAAAGATCATGACTGGAAAAGTAGCTGGAACTTTTCCCCAGTCGCCACTTCCCTCCAATCCCGACCACCCTCCGAACATTATGGCTAGAACCTCAATTGCCAGTAGTAAACCTGTTCCACAAGTCCTTTTTTAGATTGTTAAGTGTCCTATGCAATGAAAGCATACTCTGCCACAATGATCATGCTACCGCCAGAATATCTGGCGACAGTAAACCTGTTCCGCATTCTGACCCACTTGTTATCCTTTTAATCGTCGATAATATTCTGGCAATAGCATGACCAATGTTCTTAATTTCAAGTGTCTAAATTACATGGGTTTTAATGCACATTATACCTATCATAGAAGCAGTGAGCCATTGATTGACTTGATCAGTGGCCCGTGTTCCTCCAACAGAGATGAGAATGGTGAAGAGGGTAGTGAAGAGAATGCCTGATACGGACTCTGGAAGATTAATCAGGTGGTATAGGATCTCGCCGGACTTGGAGCTGTACGCAATCATGGAAGTGTAACCCAAGAACACATAGGTCACGGTGGCTAGAGATCCACCCCATTCTCCCAGTGTCTCTTGAGCCATCGTCCTGATGGAGATGACCTGTAACTCATTTCCTTCTGCTATCTTCTTCTTCTTTTTCAGCAGACCCACATTGATTTCAACTAGCAGAAGTGCTTCAATTAAAAGGAATGCCCAACATATAGTCAAAGATATTGAACTTGGAAGTAGCCCCTGAAAATGAAAAGGCAAAGCTCGTCAAACTCCGTGAGTTGCATGATAATACAGAGCACACCCCATCCAACCCCAAGATCTTCAATTGCGTGATACGTTATTGTATGGCTAAACCTTAACCTATTATAGAATGAATTCAACAATGTGTATTATAGCTCATTGGCTCACGAAGCAAGTTCAGTTTCTTCGTTTGCTTTTTCAAATCAAGAAAATGGCTAATCGTCTGTCAAGACCTTGCCCAACTACAATTTGAAGAAGCACATGGAAAAAGAGTCAACAGTGTATATCGTAGCTCATCGGCTCACAAGGCAAGTTCAGTTTCCTCGTTTGTTTTTGCAAATGAAGAGAATGGCTAATAGTCTGTCAAACCTCGCACAACTACAATTTGAAAAAAAAACACATGAAAAAAGATTCAAGTTACCGCCGGACTAGTTTCCTTGGGGAGAGCGAGTATCCCAGAACCAATACTGGTTCCAATAATCAAAGCAACCGCGCCGGCTATGGTTCCCTTCTTCTTGGGGTCCTTGAGAGGCTCCTCTTTCAGTACTGCAAGGCATTTCTCTCCCTGCGTTAGATAAACCTTCTTCGACTGTTGCGGTGATCTCTCTCCTTGCAGTTGGCAGCAAATATGAGCATGGTACTTTCTGGTGGTTCTGGTAGCAGTTAGAAAAACTAATCAAAAATCATGCTAGAAAGATTAGCAGAACGTAACTGGAAGCGAGGTGAAGGAGTTACATCATACATCCTGAAAGCGGAACACAGTGTGATGTTCTGTTGATAACATACTGCATGACCAATGTTCTTTGGATTTCTTTGGCTCCTTAGCTGCAAGGAGAAAGAGGAAGCTATGTTCTTTGTATCCATAAAAGACACACACATACGCTCAGATCCCTGCGGGAAATGAGAATTAGAGGAGTAACAGCTGCAAGTTGCGCAGCAATCTGGGATGGGGATCCTACTTCTAGCATTCAAGTTGTATTTTTCAAGGCTTCCGAATAACAAAGGGAAAGGACAAAGGAACATACAGGACCACATCTAGATATTTTCATTTGGAGGAAAATGCAGAAGATCTATGTTACAATAGAGGCACAGACCACGAATTACTCACGTTGATGCGTTAAAATGAGAAGTAATTTGCAACTTAAAATCAGAGCCTTACATTTGCTTATTTTTGAAGAAAGAATGGTCTCAAGTCTCAGTCACGTCCAATAAAGTCATCGCACTAAACCCATGGCTGTAAGGCAACGTCAATATTCTAGGTAACCATGGAGGATGTGCATCCGAGGTGACCAGTTCGCAGAATCAATGCGTGTGCGAGCTCAATCAGATCAATATTTGGCTAGTATGTATTTCCAGGCAACATTTTGTCCAATACGAGAGTTAGATTGGACCATTGCACGACTTTGACTAATCGAATCCGATACCTTTGCGCCAAGGGGTCAACAGGTCAGATTTTACTTCAAGTGATTGGCAACTGAAGCACTGATTGAGGGAACCATTTGGTGTGAATATTGCATAATCCTGACCAATTAAGACGATAGATTTGGGTTGAGCTTTATGAGTTTTGTTGCCGCTAAAAACTGGATCGGGAACCACACCAGAAATCAGGCCTGCAAAAGAGAACACGGAGTGATCGCCGGGTGGGGTTCCGGCGGGGGAACGCTCTGATGCTTAAGTCAGAGATGGCTAACAATGTAGAACTCTAAAGAAGCAGTAAGACACAATGTGTGATTTTGTGTGAACTTGTCTGTACCTGAGGGGTCAGACCCCTTTATATAGCGGTAGAAGGAGGAGTCCTAATAGGACTGGGCTTTGACCAACTCTAATCAGAATATAATTAGGATCCTAGAGGATCTCATGTCAATCTGAACTGATAGAGTCAGAGCCTCTTTAGGATTCTGCCCAGTGATCGATACGGTAACTGCCATATCAGTAATGAGCCAGTGTGGGTTACGTGTCATAACTGCCACGTGTCGTCCGTAGATTGGAGGGATATTTTTAGCTATATCATATGCCCCCTGCTTTCACCAGCGTTTACTGAAGCGGGTGGAAGCACACTTTTTCCACTGGTGATAGCGAAATACGCCAAAAGCAGGATCGGATCTGTCTGCCCCCATTGCAAATATTCGAAGAGTTCTCTGCTCGGATATGGTTCTGTTCGGACAGGGTTCTGCTCGGACGAAATTCTGCTCGGGCACGATTCTGTTCGGACATGGTTCTGTTCGGACAGAGTTCTGCTCGGACATTATTCTGTTCGGACAGAGTTCTGCTTGGATGGAATTCTGTTCGGACAGAGTTCTGCTCGGATGGAATTCTGCTCGGGCATGATTCTGTTCGGACAGAATTCTGTTCGGCCGTTGTCACTATGCTCGGGCAGAGTGTTCGGACGGGATTCTGTTCGGACAGAATTCTGTTCGGCCACGGTCATTCTGCTCGGGCAGAGTGTTCGGACACGATTATGTTCGGGCAGAATTCTGTTCGGCCGTTGTCATTCTGCTCGGGCAGAGTGTTCGAACACGATTCTGTTCGGACAGAATTCTGTTCGGCCACGGTCACTCTGCGTGGGCAGAGTGTTCGGACACGATTATGTTCGAACAGAATTCTGTTCGGCCACGATCACTGTGCGTGGGCAGAGTGTTCGGACACGATTCTGTTCGGACAGAATTCTGTTCGGCCGATGTCATTCTGCTCGGGCAGAGTGCTCAGACGAGATTCTGTTCGGCCACGGTCACTCTGCGTGGGCAGAGTGTTCGGACACGATTCTGTTCGGACAGTATTCTGTTCGGCCACGGTCACTCTGCGTGGGCAGAGTGTTCGGACACGATTATGTTCGGACAGAATTCTGCTCTGCCGTTGTCACTCTGCTTGGGCAGAGTGTTCGGACACGATTCTGTTCGGCCGTTGTCACTCCTCAGGCAGAGTGTTCGGACACGATTCTGTTCGGGAAGGATTCTGTTCGGTCATTACCTTGGTTCCCTCCACGTGTCTCCTTCATTAATGTCTTTGAGCGGGAATTGAGAATTTTCAAGTTTCTCTACTCTGCTTGTGACACGTGTGTGGTGGATGAACCGTTGCGTTTCCCCAGAAACGGTTACATGGGGTTTCTCTATAAAAAGAGAACTTTCAGTTCATTTTTTCTTCACTCGAAATTTTTGGAAGCACACTACTCTTCAAGTAAGTCCTTTTGCTTTCTTCTTTCTGTTCAGCACTTCAAGTTTTTCATAGTTTCTTAGTTTGAGTAGAAAATATGTCCGAAACTTCAGCGTCTGTTTCTTCGTCCGAAGAGAGTAGTTCATCTTCGAGTTCGGAACGAGTTCCAACTTCAGGAAGTGAAGTTGGAACTTCCAATCCACAACTACCACTAGCTTCAACTTCCCATCCATTCCAACCTTCAACTTCTCAACCATTACCACCTTCATCTTCTCAACCTTCGCACTCTTTGTCTAGAAAAAATGCCTTAGGAGATGTAAAGGATCAGGCTGACGATAAGGCTAATCCTAAACCTTGGTATACTGCTGACGAGAAGTTAGGCAAGATGTCTACCGAAGATTTGCAGGATTTAATTCGGGAATATCCTCTTCCCGAAGGTTGGTATGCTCGTCTTCCTGGTTTGCAAGAACCAGTAAATTATGGAACCAAGTTTGAAACTGGGATATATGAAGAGCAGGTGAAGTCTGGGTACAAGCTTCCTCTCCACCCTTTTGCTCTTCGTTTCTTCGGGCATTACCGCATGGCTCCCGGTCAGCTTGTTCCAAATGGTTGGAGGAAGCTTGCCGGCCTTATATATTTGGTCCAGACTTCAGGCTACAAACCAGATGCAACAGATTTTATGAGAGTGTTCTTCGAAATCTGTTTCGTCAAGGGGGTCACCAACTGCCCAGGATGGTATTACATTCATAGTAGGCAACGACTCCTGAAGGGAGGCCCAAAGTCAAATAAAGGCTGGCATTCTAGATACTTCTTTGTTGGCTGCCTGGACAAGGGAGAGCTTTCGTTTGATAGAGACTGGAATCCATTCTGTAAGGATTTCGAAAATCCTGGCAAGCCTACTCCCAACAATCTGACTAAACACATACTTAGTCATATTAAGCTTCGAGGTGGTCTTTGCATAGATGAGCCTCTTTCGGAGGAGCAACTGGAGTGGGCGAAGATCATTCCTCCAAAGCCCATTCCAGCTGGTCTTCAGATTCCTTCTCCTCCTCTCGCTATTCCTAGCATGTCATCTGCCGAGACCGTTCTCGTAGGTGTGTTTTATGAAGACTTTGATTTCAATTCGGTTTCAGTATTAATTCCCGTATTGATTTCTATCTTGATTGCAGAGATGGCTAGCGGAAGTGGAAAATCGCCCCAAGGAGGTTTTCTTGGCGTTCTTCAGAAAGCTAAGGGGAAGCGCAAGGAGAAACAGCCCAGTGCTGAGTTGCCCCCTGTTCCTAAGAGGACTAGAGTTACTCCTCCAGAACGTTCTCCACGTATCTTGGAGCAAGTGTCCATTGATGACGATCCTATCTTTCGACCGAGGTGGACACTTAGGTGCGATGACCTTGGGATGCCGGATAGCCATGTCTCGGAGCAGCATCTTCTTCATGGAATTCTACCTCGAGACAAGGAGGTCTTCCAGACTCAGACACACGAGACCTTTGCCTGCTCCTTTGCCCAAGCCGTCTATACGGTAATGTCCTTTGTCTCAACTAAGTTTATGTTTTTGTTTTCTACTTTCCTTTAGCTGATGGTCTCAATCTTCATTCCAGATGTATGCTAGCGGATCTGAGATGCTTTCTCGCTTTGAGATGGCGAGGCAGGTGGCAGCAGACGAGGCTCAACAGAAGAGGGGAGCTGTTAAGGATGCACAAGAAGCTTCTCATCGTGCTGAAGAGCTGAGCAAGCAAGAGGCAGATCATCTTGCTCAGATTGCGACTCTGGAGAAGAGGCTGGAGCGAGTCAAGAGGAAGGCAGCAGAAGAGGTGACCAAAGCTCGTGACCAAGGCATCCGCGACTTCTTGGATGGAAACGCTGGGGATGAGTGGCTGAAGAAGCGGACCGACGATGGCCTTGAGATTTATGAGCTTGGTTTCGCGAAGGCCAAGGAGATGTTTGTTGAGCGCTTTCCTGATATCTCCTTGGATGACTTCGTTCTGCCTGCGGTGATATCTCCGTCTGGAGAGACTGCCATGCCTTCAGAGGCGAGAGATGCCGCAGCTTCTCATCGTCCGGGAGAAGGTCCGTCTGGTGATGCACCCGAGCCCTAGATTTTAGCCCTTGTATCTGGGCTTTGTTGTTTATCTAGACAGAGAATTTTAATGCCCTTTCAAGGGCTTTATTGTAAAACTCTATCTTTTATTTCATGTTGATCCTTTACTATGTGTTTCTTATGGTTTGTGTTTACCATTCACACAGTATAAAAAATGTTTACTTCGACTCAAACCCTTTATTCGTCACTTAAAGAGTTGGCAAAGAAGTCGAGCACCCTCGCTCGGCCTAAATTTCGAAGAAGTTTAAAAGCTTTGTTGGAGTGACGATGTCCCCATTAACTTTTGTTTCTTCACGGACTTAGATCTGTAGCTAATCCGTTTGGCCTTCTCTTGTATTTTATAGAACGCAAGAGTTATATACTCTGTCCGGACAGAGTGTTCGGGCATCACTCTGTTCGGACAGAATGTTTTGGCTAAATTGATCACTCTGTTCGGACAGAGTGTTCGGCCATCATTCTGTTCGGGCCAGATTGATTTTGGCTAAAACTGATCACTCTGTTCGGGCAGAGTGTTCGGCCATCATTCTGTTCGGGCCAGATTGATTTTGGCTAAAACTGATCACTCTGTTCGGGCAGAGTGTTCGGCCATCATTCTGTTCGGGACAGATTGATTTTGGCTAAAACTGATCACTCTGTTCTTGTAGAGTGTTCGGCCATCATTCTGTTTGGGACAGATTGATTTTGGCTAAACTGATCACTCTGTTCTTGCAGAGTGTTCGGCCATCATTCTGTTCGGGACAGATTGATTTTGGCTAAACTGATCACTCTGTTCGGGTAGAGTGTTCGGCCATCACACTGTTCGGACAGAATGTTTTGGCTAAACTGATTACTCTGTTCGGGCAGAGTGTTCGGCCATCACTATGTTCGGACAGAATGTTTTGGCTAAGCTTCCATCACAACAATGCTGAGAAATATAACTTTATTGCTAGAGAAAAAGTTTACATTGGATTGCTGGACAACCCATTTATTCCAAAAAATCTGCCAAAGACCATTCGGAGTTCTGACAAGGTCTGAGCCCCTTATCCCCCAAAAAGGAAAGTGTCTTGGCTCGGGCCAAGACACTACTAATAATATTTGCGCAAGTTTTCAGCATTCCAAGTGCGAGGGATAGATTCTCCTGAAAGTGTGCCGAGTGCATAGGCGCCGGTCTTGAGCACCTTTATCACACGGTAGGGTCCTTCCCAATTTGGAGATAACTTTCCCGTTGCTGCCTTTGGATTCGAGACTTCTAATTTGCGAAGGACTAAATCTCCCTCATTAAACTGCTTGGATCGGACTTTCTGATTGTAATATTGTGCAACTCGTTGTTTAACGATAACGGATCGTACATGGGCTTGAGTTCGGGCCTCTTCCACTAAGTCAAGATTTGCGCGGAGTCCAACATCGTTGTTTAATTCGCTGAAATGTAAGGCTCGTATTGTTGGGACTCCGATCTCAACTGGCAACATCGCTTCGGTACCATAGCAGAGAGAGAAAGGCGTTTCTCCAGTGACCGAGTGTGGAGTTGTTCGATAGGCCCATAATACTTTGGGAAGTTCATCCACCCATGCGCCTTTAGCTTCATTTAACTTCTTCTTCAATCCTTGTAAGATGCCTCGATTCATGTTTTCAATCTGACCATTGGATTGTGGATGGGCTACTGAAGTGAACCTCAAATCGATCGACAGGTTCGAACAAAAGGTTGGAAAATTGCTGTTGTCAAACTGTTTGCCGTTATCAACGACCAAAGCTCTGGGCACCCCAAAACGGCAGATGATATTTTTTCAAAAGAAGTCTTCACACTTGGCTGAAGTTATGGTTGCCAGAGATTCTGCTTCGGTCCATTTAGTGAAGTAGTCTATTGCTACAATCACGAACCGTTGTTGCCCCGACGCCATGGGAAAAGGTCCTAGTAGATCCATTCCCCATACAGCAAAGGGGATGGGGGAAACAATTGAAGTTAAGGGGCGACGGGCGTATGAGAGAGTGGTGCAAACTTCTGACATTGGTCGCACCTTCGGGTGAATTCGATGGCGTCTTTCTGCATAGTAGGCCAGTAATATCCTTGCCTTAAGATTTTCTGCGCCAACGTCCTTCCCCCAAGATGTTGACAGCATATCCCTTCATGTACTTCTTGTAACGCGTATAGGGATTCTGATGGGCGTAGACATCTGAGGTAAGGAAGGCTGAATGATTTCTTGTATAGAATACCTTCAACTAAAGCATACCTAGCAGTTTTGACGTGAAGGTTCCTGGCCTCATGTCTCTCACTTGGTAATTCGCCTGTGGACAGCTATTTGATGATCCTGTCCATCCAACAGGGTTCTTGATCTATGATTTCAATCTCATCACGAGAACTGATACTGCGATCGTTGAGGAATTCAAGGTAAACCGGGCGACGGGCCTCCGTTTCTTCAGCGGAAGCGAGTCTTGATAACGTATCTGCTTGAGTATTCTGGTCTCGGGGGATTTGGCAAATGGTGAAGTTTTGAAACTTCACAGCTGAAATTTTAACTAGGTCGAGATATTGAGCCATTCTTTCGTCTCTGGCCTCATAATCTCCCAAGACATGATTGACCACCAGTTGGGAATCGCTGTGAACTGATAGGGAGTCCACCTTTAATGCATGTGCTAGCCTTATTGCCGCGAGAAGAGCCTCATATTCGGCTTCGTTATTTGAGGCTTCAAACCTAAAACGAAGTGCGTATTCAATAGTAAAACCTTCTGGACTTATAAGAATAATCCCGGCTCCATTATTGCCAACAGCTGAAGAACCGTCTACATAAAGATTCCAAGGATCAGTAACCTCAGAGATCACCAATTGAGGTGGGTCTTCGGGCAACGTGCATTCGACAATAAAGTCCGCTAGGGCTTGAGCTTTTACTGCAGTGCGAGGTTTATACTGGAGATCGAATTCTCCCAACTCGATTGACCAGTTTACCAATCTTCCTGATGCCTCAGGGCTCATCAATACCTTTCTGAGTGGTTGGTCTGTCAGAACGATAATGGTATGAGACTGAAAATATGGTCGAAGACGCCTAGCTGATATGATCAGGGCCAGGGCAATCTTGTCGATCTTCGGATATCTTGTCTCTACATCTTGCAAGACCTTGCTGACGTAATAGATGGGTTTCCGGACCCCATCTTCCTCTCTGATCAAAACTGTGCTGACGGCAACTTCGGTGACAGAGAGGTATATTAATAAGTCTTCTCCAGGAAATGGTTTCGAAAGTAGGGGCGGAGAACTCAAGTGTGTTTTCAGCTCTTCGAACGATCTCTGACAATCGTCCGTCCATACAAAATTCTTTGCCTTCCTGATGGCTTTAAAGAATGGCGAGCATCGTTCAGCTGATCGTGCCATAAACCTTCCCAAAGCTGCAACCCTTCCTGTTAACTCTTGCACTTGTTTGACGGTTTTTGGAGGCGTCATGGCTTGAATGGCTTTTATCTTTTCTGAGTTTGCTTCAATTCCTCGTTGAGAAACAATAAACCCCAAGAATTTCCCTGATTCAACTCCAAAAGCGCATTTGAGCGGGTTCAGCTTCATTCTATACTTTCGAAGGATGTCAAAAGTTTCTCTCAAGTCTTCCACATGGAATTCAGACTTTACACTCTTTACGAGCATATCGTCAACATAGACTTCCATGTTCTTTCCAATCAGGTCTCGAAAGATCATGTTCACCAGGCGCTGGTAAGTTGCCCGGGCATTTTTAAGTCCAAAGGGCATTACTTTATAACAATATAACCCTCTTTCTGTGATGAACGACGTTTTTGGGACATCGTCTTCGTGCATCATGATCTGGTTATAACCAGAATATGCATCCATGAAACTAAGCAATTCGTGGCCCGAAGTAGCGTCGATCAGAAGGTCGATTCTTGGAAGTGGGTAGCTATCCTTCGGACATGCTTTGTTCAGGTCAGTGTAATCAATATAAATTCGCCATCTGTCGCCGGGTTTAGGAACC
This sequence comes from Escallonia herrerae, assembly GCA_033070095.1. NCBI lineage: Eukaryota > Viridiplantae > Streptophyta > Magnoliopsida > Escalloniales > Escalloniaceae > Escallonia > Escallonia herrerae. Next base: position 7,157 of record JAVXUP010002403.1, on the reverse strand, counting down.
ATGACAACGTTAGCGATCCAATCTGGGTAGTAGACTTCTTCAATGAATTTTGCAGTCAAGAGTTTATCTACTTCTTCTTCAATCTTCTCCTGTCTTTCTGGCGCAAAAGTCCTCTTCTTCTGCTTAACAGGTTTTTTGGATGGGTCGACATTTAGCCTATGGGTAATGATCTCGGGATCGATCCCTGGCATGTCTGCCGCTGTCCATGCGAAAATATCCGCATAGGTTCTCAATAGGTTCACCAGCTCGAGCTTGGTGACTTCCTTAAGATTTGAGCCTATGCGAACCGTTTTGTTTTCTTCTCCGGGATATACCTCAATGCTCACCAGATCTTCAACAGGTTCTCCTCTTTGCATCTTTGTGTCCTCCCGGAGGTCTTCAATAATCAGTGCCTCTTTGTTCTTGGATCAGCATGAAGTTACGTAGCACTGGCGAGCCGTAGTTTGGTCTCCTTTCACCTCCCCAATCCCGTGTTCCGTGGGGAACTTCATCTTGAGGTGATAAGTTGACACTACCGCTTGTAACCGATTGAGTGCTGGTCGTCCCAATATGGCATTGTATGCTGAGGGGACTTTTACCACCACAAAATCAAGCATGAGATTGGCTTGTGCCGGAGGTGTGCCAATCGCAACTGGGAGTGCGATAATCCCTTCGACTGCAACCGGATGATTGGAAAATCCATACAACGGTGCTTCCATCTTTCGGAGACGGTCCGTTGGAATATTCATCTTCTCGAATGCATCATGGAATAAGATTTCTGTGGAACTTCCGTTATCAATCAAGACACGCTTGACATCAAAGTTCCCAGCTTTAATGGTGATGACTAATGGGTCATTGTGTGGGGTTTTTATGCCCTTCGAATCATCATCGGAAAAGGTGATCGTTGCTGCGGGTACCGTTTTGAGCTTCTTATTCGGGGGCTGGCTTGTTACGCACACCTCTCTGGCGTATGCTTTGCGAGCCTTACCCGATGAACCTCCTGCGGCTATTCCTCCGGATATAGTGTTGATCGTACCTGCATTCTCTTCCTGATTTTCTCTTTCTTCCATGGCCGGTGGTGTCTGTTGTCTTCCTTCTCCAGGGGCTATAAACTTTCTCAACTGGCCACGCTTGATAAGGGCCTCAATTGCTCGTTTGAGCGACCCGCAGTTGTCAGTTGTGTGGCCATGATCGTTGTGAAAGTGACACCACAAATCTTTGTTCATCTTGTTTGGTCGGGATTTCATTCTGTCTGGCCACTGGAGAGCCTTGTTGTCTTTGATCTCGTGAAGAATTTACGACGGCTTTGCATTGAGGGGTGTCAGATTAAACATGTCTTTTGGACGTCGTTCATCATGTTTAGGACGTTTTGCTGACTTTCCTTCTGGGGGAGTTATTTCTCGAGATCGTTTCTTCTGTTCCGGTTTCCCTTCTCCACGTCGGTCCCTGTGTGTCTCCAGGTATTCTTCTGCTTGAATATATTTGTTAGCCTTCTCAAGAAGGGCTTTCATATTACCTGGAGGACTTTTGTTCACAGAGAAAGCGAACTTGGATGTGGGTCGAAGGCCCCGGAGGAATGCAGTATACTTCACGGATTCATCCAAGTTGTCAATTTCCAAAGTGGCTGCATTGAATCGTCCGAGAAAACATGCCAAAGACTCGTTTTTCTCTTGCACAACGTTTAGTAGACTCGCCGAGTTCTTCCTTCAGGAGCGACTGCTTACAAAGTGCTTTTGAAAGAGATCCGATAATTGGCTAAAGGAGTGGATGGACCTTGGTTGTAGAGATTTGAACCATGCATGTGCAGCTTTCCTTAGAGTGGTTGGAAAGGCTCTGCACATGACAGCGTCTGAAACCTGGAGGAGTAGCATGTTTGTTTGAAACTGGTAAACATGTTCTCCTGGATCACCAGTCCCGTCGTAGAGGTCACATTGAGGCATCCGAAAATTGGGAGGCAACTTTGCCTTCTCGATGGCTTTCGACAACGGATATCCGGATTCATTCCTTGGGCGAGATCGTTCTGGAGAATGATATCTAGGGACCACCTTCCAGGAGTCCCGTTCTTGGGAACGAGACTCAGGCGTCTTCTTCCTGTGGATAGATCTTCGAGGGGTTTTAACTCTGACGGCCTGTGCGGGAGAGGAGTTGGTACTGTCTTCGACTGAAGAATCGCGACGGTAGCATGATCCACTCCTGGTTACGTGATCTCCGCTTTTGTCTTTGTGTTTGTAAGTTGGATCGGCCGTTGATTGGTATTTGCGGCCGTAACTTGATCTGGATGTGAGACGAAGACGAAGATCACCGGGGTCAAGATGAGAATGGTAAGTGGGTGGAGGAGCCACTGCCATGTCGAGCTTTTGTTGGAGAGTGTTCACGACATTTTTTAGCTCGTGGATCTCTTTTGTAAGTTCGGCATGGGGTGTTTTGAATAACTTACGGTTCAGGCGATGACGAAGGTCCCCGTTTTTCAGAGTAGACGTCGGAGAGTGATTTCTTCGAGGTCTAACTTCTGATTCGGGAGTTGCAGATGTGACGTTAACGTGTGCATCTTCCGCAGAATCGGCATGCCGACGTGAAGGTGTCGAACGGTGGTCACGACTGAGTCGACGAGAGCTGCTCGTTCGGGTGTGACGGTGTGGAGAACGACTATGTGAAGAGTCGCTAGAAGAAAAATGATTGGCCATGTTCCCTGTAGTGGTCCCACGGATGGCGCCAATCTGTTGCAGCTAAAAACTGGATCGGGAACCACACCAGAAATCAGGCCTGCAAAAGAGAACACGGAGTGACCGCCGGGTGGGGTTCCGGCTGGGGAACGCTCCGATGCTTAAGTCAGAGATGGCTAACAATGTAGAACTCTGAAGAAGCAGTAAGACACAATACGTGATTGTGTGTGAACTTGTCTGTACCTGAGGGGTCAGACCCCTTTATATAGCGGTAGAAGGAGGAGTCCTAATAGGACTGGGCTTTGACCAACTCTAATCAGAATATAATTAGGATCCTAGAGGATCTCATGTCAATCTGAACTGATAGAGTCAGAGCCTCTTTAGGATTCTGCCCAGTGATTCGATACGGTAACTGCCATATCAGTAATGAGCCAGTGTGGGTTACGTGTCATAACTGCCACGTGTCGTCCGTAGATTGGAGGGATATTTTTAGCTATATCAAGTTTAACTAACTCAACTCAAGAAAATATGAGTTTTTACCCAACCGAATCCATTTAATTATAAAATGAACTAGGGCTGTCGAGCGCATGTTGTAGGTTATCTTGCCTTGGACTTTTAAACTCGTTTGGATAAAACCTCATATTTTCAGCTATTAGCAGCCACCACCACCTGTCATCGTACCGTCATCCGCCACCGGTAGTCACCACCACCACCACCGCCACCGCTGCTTGCAAACTCCCCAACCGCCACCACCAAAAAGGCAAAGAGTCTGGCATACCTTTGAAGTGGAAAGATCTACAAACTTTTATTGACAAAGATTTCACCATCTCGAAATGAAGTGGATTCATCTACTAGTATTGCGAACTGAACAAGCCAAGGTGAACTCAGCTATCCATTGGCCATCCAAAAGAGGATGGATGTAGTGCTGTTGAGGTGTGTGAGCCTACCTTATTGTAGCGCGCGCGCCGGTAGCCTTCGCCAACTGTCACCTCTGGGCCACCACCGCTGCTGTCACCGGCCAACATCCGTCGCGTGCCTCCATTGCTACCAGTAGCTCACACTAACATCGATAGCTAAACCGCTGCCAACCACCTTCGCCACCGTCGATAGCCGCCGCCACTACCACCACTGTAGCCACCACCACCATTGTCGCTAGCAGCCATCGCAGATCATCACCACATTATTTTTTGTTCAAAGGAAAAAAGATCATTGCTTATATCAACCCATTGAAACCTAAATATACACACCAACCCAAGACAACGTAACCCAACCCAATCTAAGTAATTTAATTTTTTTTCTTGGGTTAAAGCTCGCTGGGTTTGTAAAGCACATAAACTTTCTTGAATCGGGTACAAACATAATCCAACTCACATAAGTTACACTCCTAGATAGGAAGGATTGGTGTGATAGAGAAAAAAAAAGAGATTGACTAAGTGAAGCACAAAGTTATTTTACAATGTATGCAACAGTCTTAGATGGTTGGAACAATAAAGCCCCCCCCACCCCCCCAATATTACCTTTACCTTTCTAACTCATAAATTGGAATTGGGTGTGGGGGGGGGGGGGGTTTAAGTGGAGTGTACTTCAAAACAATATAAGTAAATAATTCAATTGCTTTGTGTCCATGTAAAAACTAATCCAACCAATGTGGTCTTATTTCATTATCTAGACTCTCTCCTCTGCTTTTTAGATAGGTCCATAAATCTCATTATTTTCCTCTCTTCCCCTGTTTCTCCATGGCTCACTTCTTACCCCACTCCAATGCCATCTATCTCAAATCAAGACTTTGGGTTCAATCTTGCGAATCTCAACCCTTGATTGACCTGCTTGGTTGCAGAGTGGTTGATGTGAGATCTGATTTAATCCTTTTCAAATCCATATTTAGCCACCAACTGTCATTGTTGTCGTACTGTTGATGTGTCACCACCGTTGTTGTGCCATCACCTGCCGCTTGATACCGCCGTTGCTATTGCCACAACAAAAATTTTGGGCCAATGAATACTTTATTTCACCCGCGGAGTTTTGCAGATCGTACCAAATTTGTTTACCATGATATCAGATGCCAGATATTCGTTATCAGTACAACTTTGCATCTTGTTTTTCTATGACTGTTGTGGAACTCCGACAAAAGGTTATTTTTGTCAATTTATTTGTTCACTTGGTTCTGGGTTGTCCACGTAGCAGTGCATGAATTAGCTAACGTAGTTGTTTATTGTCGTATTAACATGGCTGACCCTTCATTTAAGCCACGTATCTACCGACACTTGTTTACTTTCTTTTAATTCCAATCATTTTATTTTTTTATTTGCGATTCAACATTCACTTAGGGTTGGGAGTAAACCTATTATGTTCCATGAGCATGATTTATTGTCACGTGCTCGTGGATAGGTAGATGTCATGATCATGGGAGATGAAATTCTTGCTTGTGTGCTCTCTCGGCCTGTTTCCCTTCAATTTTATTTTAGTTCTAGTTTCTTTTTGATTGAAACTGGTTATGCCAGTAATCATTATTGATGGTTGTTGATATAGCAAAAAATACGCCTCCTATCCACGGACGACACGTGGCAGTTATGACACGTGATCCAGGCCGGCTTATTGCTGATTGAAGCAGTTACCATTTGGGTCACCAAGCAGAATCCTAAAAAGGCCTTAACTCAATCAACAGAGATTGACATGTGATCCTCTAGGATCTCAATTCGATTCTGATTGGAGTTGAAGGAGACCTAGTTCTACTAGATTCTCTTTTCTACTACTATATAAAGGGGTCTAAACCCCTCAGGTAGGGACGATCACATACAATTACACCTTGGGTCTTACTGGTACTTTAGAGTTCTATATCACTAGCCATCTCTGACTTAAGCATTGAAGCGTTCCCCCGTCGGAATCCCACCCGGCGGTCACTCCGTGTTCTCTTTTGCAGGCTTATCTCTGGTGTGGTTCCCGATCCAGTTTTCAGCTGCAATAGTTGTAATTGTAACTTGACCTCATCTTATATGTCTGAGTCTAGGTGCGTTTGTAGTTCCTAGCGTCTACCATAATCTAATAGTCCTTAAAGGTAGAGTTGCTTGGGTCGTTCTTCACTCATGACTGCCAATTTATGAGGGTCTTTTAATTTTATTGGTTTCAATAATGGAGTCATTTGGTAGGTTTTTTTTTTTGTCTTGACTAAGTCTAAGAGTTCATTCTTCTTCCTAAGATACTATCTAGTTGGAAGACTTTGATTTTATCACACGATCTCATTCTTTATTGGGTACCTTAACTGGAACTATATAGCAATTTCCTCATTGGCTTGGATCTCGTAATTAATCAAATCATTTTCCATTACATTGGATTGGTCGAAGCATTGATTATGGTCTGACTACTCACTGTGAGTCCTTAAGATTGACATCGAATGCTTTGAGCCTATTGGAGGGGTGAATCAAGTCGATGCAACTGCCTATGAAAGAAACTCTTATGCCGGAAAAAAAGAGATACAGTTTCCTTGGTATTTTCTGGCACAAACTAGTACTACAACATGTATCTATGAGTTATCTCAGGTGCTTGATCACAGAATCCGGTCCATTTTACCGACAAGATCTTATGCAGTTCCCTTCACAAGTGCTAGTAGCTTGCTGTGCAAGGATCGATGCCTGTTCGACTAGGTGCTCCTAAATCTTCCACAAGTGAACAATGTTTTCTTGTTAGCTGTCGAACTTTACTTCATTTGCCTCATTTGTTAAGTTTTTCAGACATGTAAAGCCTTGTTGGCCGAAATGTTATTTCTTTGTTAGGCTCTTATAGGATTCACATATTAGGGGACCTTTGGGTCTCACATTCTTTAACTGAAGTTCTGTACAATTTTTCATGAAATGTAGTTCTACTTTAAATAAGAAAAAAAAACAAAGAATCAGTTTGTGTCTTATGTCTCTCCTAGTTTTGATGGTGCCAACTTTGATATTATTTGATATATGCTACACTAGCACCGAGTTTCATTGTCTAACTATATATATTGACTTTCAGAGGAGCTCCTTGAAGCCGCTAAATCCCTGTTTAGCATGGTCTTGTTGACGAACAATTACACTTCTTACCAGGTTTATTTTGTAGATTTACAATTTTTTAGTATTTTTGTACATATTTGTATCCCTCATACAGCTGGATATTCAAATCTAGACATTTTATAATTCTCCTATTCAACACCAAAGATGAAACAAAAAAATAATAATAAAACCGTATCAAATGCACAATGTATATAGAAAAAATCAATGTAGTGAAGTTTTTGACCTAAACAGATGAGTATCGATTTTCCTTTATGATGTTCTTCTTTTTTATTCTTCTGAAGAGTCACTAGGAACCAATTTATCTTAGCACAAACATTTCTCTCCATACAAATAAATAAATAAATAATATTAGTAATTAGGAAACAATTTCTATTAGCTCTTTCTTTTGCTTCTCTTTTTTCCCCGTTTAGCGACAAATCGATATAACAGCCAGCTTGCAAGCATGATACTAAGTTGTTTTAAAGTTAGTCTTACATTG